>VBRH01000558.1:51205-62963 GCA_014578085.1 Cardamine resedifolia | reverse complement strand
TTCTGTCTTAAAAATATGTTTTCATGTGTTTATTGCAATTTTGAAATCAAATTATATAAAAATTTAATTATAATGGATTAATATATTTTTTAAACATTAAAATAGCCCTAAAACAAATTTCTGATTAATCTCGTGTAATCTACGATTATTTGATTAGGCGTTAGACTCTCCCCCACCGTCCGACTAGCGCTTAGCGAAATCTTGAACTTTGGTGAAAACAATAAGAAGGAACAGAAAGACATCACTTTCTAATCTTGACCAAAAGTCTTCGAAGTTGGCGTAGTCGTCGATTCATCCCTCAGTCCATATGACACTATCTGAGACAGTCTTGTGTTATATATTTGGTTGATTGATTTATTTTACCTGATATAAAGTAACACTTCTATATATTAATAAATCAAGATTTTATATTTTATTAATTTATTTCTAAATTAATATTATTGAAATTTTTTAAAAGAAAATAATTTATGATAAAATATTTTACCGAACGAATTTAAACATATTTGATTAATAGTAATAATTTGTAAAATATCAAACTTGAAAAGATATTTGAGACAAATCATATTTAGAAAAGCCATTATTAACAAACTGAATTTGTCATTACAAAATTTGTTTTGCTCAAACAATGCTAAAAATTTAGATGAGTTCATTAATCAATTTGAGATATTGATTAGTGATCTCCATGATCTTAAAAATAGATACTATAGTCTTTTACAGTACCAAAATGAGAATGATAAATGTTTAGAGATCAAAACAAATTGTGGTTACTATCTATAACATTAGATTATATAAAGTTAAGACGATGATAAGTTGATTTATAATCGATACTGTTTGTAAATATAGTTATAGCGTTTGAAACTACTCACAACATTTTTTTTTTTTTTTGCAATTCGAAAACATAACACCAACAAATGTGTAATGCAATAAGATTTTTTTTAAAGATGTAAGGAATATATAAAGAAAATTCAAATATGAGAAAACAACATATACTTATCTTAGTTAGTTATATTTGTGTGTATTCATATAATAGCTTACTAACTGTCAGTTTTCTTTGCTAAATGACTTTTTTATGGGGTGGGGTAAATGCCAAAATAAGGTTTGTAATACTATTTTTTAAAGAATAATTTCGTTTTTTAACCAGAAAAATGTTGTGTTATATCTTATTTTTATTTAATAATTTTCTTCTGAATAATTGTTATTAATTATTTTTATCCTATTTTGAATGATCAAGTATAGCCGTATAGGAAAAGTCTTTGGCGCAAAGACTTTCAAAAAAACCTCAACGGTACTCACTATTCAAGTATAGACATCTGTTTTAGAATTATTGTCAAACTCGATTCTCCGATGAATCTCTACTTCCATATCTGTTCTTTGATCGATCCATCTGCACAATCACTCATCATCAACCTCGGAATCACCGACGAACCACCAGAGATCGTCGCTGTACTATCTTCATGAGGTTCTCTATGAATCTTCGTCATCATCTGAAGCTGTAGAACATATTCCAGATCCCAGATCACATCTCCCATACTCGGTCTCTCATCTCCGTACTCTCTCAAACATTTCTCAGCAATTTGCATGAATTTCATCACAGAAGTCGGCTCGATTTGACCTATCAATGTTGGATCTAAGATCTCATCGATTGTTCCTTTTGATTTGCAGAACATCGCCCATTCCGCTAGATTCACTTCTTCGTGAGGAAGATTACGATCTAACGCTGGCCTCGCGAACAAAACCTCGAGGAGAACGACTCCGAAAGCATATACATCTGATTTCTCAGTCAAGATATGAGTCCGGAGATATTCAGGATCGAGGTAACCAAATGTTCCTTTGATGTTTGTGATGATATTGGTTTGATCTTGATTACGAGCTGTGAGTTTCGAGATCCCGAAATCCGCAACTTTGGCTACCTTGTTATAGTCTAGTAATATGTTTGTTGATTTGACATCTCTGTGTATGATTGCTCCTTCTGAGCCGCTGTGGAGATAATGCAATCCTCTTGCTGCTCCAATACATATCTCTAGTCTTTTTTTCCATGTCAATGAAAGCAAATTCGAGCCGTATAGATGCTCTCTAAGCGTACCTTTCTCCATTAACTCGTAGACAAGGATCATCTCCGAGTTCTCTTTGCAGTAACCCATTAAAGAAACGAGGTGCCTATGCGAGATTCTTGAGAGGACTTGAATCTCTGTATGAAACTCCAATATCCCTTGTCCTGAATCGGCCTTGCCTCTTTTGATGGCCACTTTGGTTCCATCTGGAAGAATGCCTTTGTAAACATTGCCAAATCCGCCTTTCCCGATCAACCATTGTTTGTTGAAATTGTTTGTGGCTCTCATAATGTCTGTGAATGGAATCTTCAAGCTTAGCTGTAGGTTGGCTAGTGGTCTATGCTCGGCACTCCCACCTCCTCTGTACACAGTGACCTCAACTTCTGGTTTTGTCTTCTTCGATCTCCTCCGCTTTAAGTAAACCATAAACAACAAACTCAAGACCAGAGCCGAAGCCGATGCAGCAGCAGTAACACAACCAGCGATGATGTGAAACCGGGAACTACTTTTACTTAAAGAATCAGAACCAGATTTACCCAAAACCTCCATCACCTCCAGACCATTCAGAAAACCAGCATCCGTATTAGTTTCCTTAGAACTTATGCTAACATTGAAGAGTCCAGAACCATCAGAGACATTCACGACATCGATATAAAATGGAGTCAAAAACCTACCATGTGCTAAAGGTACATCTTCTCGCCAGTTCCCATTTACATAGAGATAGAAATCAGAGCTTTGTGAATCATCGAAAATATCACAGAAGTGAAACCTGAGGAAGTGTATATAGTTACTCTTGACCTTAAATGACCAAGTAATGTTCATCTTCTGGTCATTAAAGTTACAGTTAAGGTCTATCGTTTTAGCTGTCTCGTAGACGAAATCAGGAGCAGTGAATTTCGTAGCTGATCTTGACCCTGGCCCTGACCCTGACCCTGACACATAGTTGGGCTTTTCTGTTGATGAAATATTACTCGCACATTCTTTTCGGTAGAGAAAGTCATCGTCTGGCAACCAAGTTCGTCCCAAGGTATCGTTATCTGGTGGGATTATCTCGCCTCCTACGTTTAATCTGTAAATTGTATGCAGATTCTTTTCGGAATCTGACAGCTTTTCTAAGTCATTAATAGCAGAGAACACTTCAATGGCATTGATGAAAGCCAAAGAGGAACGATCGGGCACAAACTGAATTTCGAATTTCGTCGAGTCCATCATTAGGAGAAACTCCTCAACTCGTGGGATCTCAGTGAAATTCTGAAGCGAGGAACTTTTCAAGAGATGATTCGAACCAGAAGTAGCTGAGACAGTGAAAACTGCAGTTGAAAGCTCTTTCATAGAAGAGATAAGAGAGAAATGAAGACGCACAAAGTGTAGACCAACAGAATCAAGTTGGATCTTGTAAGAAGAAGGTTGTTTGAATATCCTAACCGTGCGGTAGATTTCGGGTGCAGTGAAAGATCCAGATTGATCGCTGATGACTTCGGTTCCTTGCTTGGTGAAGGAAACAGAGTTATCACCGGAAATTATATCTCCCATGAAGTTCCGGCCACCATAAGTGACATTAGAAACCGAACCACAGTTGATGAAAAACTTCTGAGCACGAGAATATGTAGAAAAATCTGAAACAGTGAGACGAGGAAGAAGAACAATAACCACCATTGTCACAAAGAGAGAAACAGAGTCTCGAGAACAAAGATTCTTCATAGCTTTGCCTTTGGGGCGATAGAAAAAAGAGAGAGTGAATTGTGAAAGTCAAGAATTTGAGGTCAATGGATTAGTAAACATGTGTTGTCTCTGTGAAGAGAAGTGAGGAAGAAGATGTGATTAAAGGAGAAATAGAGAATTTAAATTGTTGGTGGGAACAATAAAAACAAAAAATATCACTGTTTACCTAAGGTCTGCAAAACTGGCAAGTTAAACTAATTATATTGTGCATTTATATCTTGTTGTCGAGATCTATTTCTGTCATTTTACAAGTAATTTAAAAATTAATTTGTAACTCAAGATAATATAAAGACCATTAGGTAGATAGCTAATTCCATGAGAAAATTAGCTAACTAACGTCGTGTCAGTTTTCTTGGCTAAATGATTTATTCTCTGGGGTGGGGTAAATACCAAAATAACTCTTTAATTTAAAGTTTTCACAAAATTATACTTTATTTCTTTTTTATTTTAGTTTTCGACTAAGATTACCGCAAAATAAAAGTGTATAGGGGGACTTGTGTGTTTTAGTTTATAGCATGATTAGAAGAAAAAAAGATGATGAGTTTATTACAAAAATCAAGATTGTTTGCACAATAGAGTATTGTTGTTGATAATGTTGCTGCAGATGTTGGTGTTGTTGTTGTCGTAGAGTCCAAACCAAATGGAAAGATGGGAGTCATATGAGGTTGATATGTTCGTTGTACTGAGCAAGCAGCCAGAAGGTACTTTGTAATCCCCAATTTGATAAACGGTAATCGATTAAGGACTGCCTCCCAACAAGTGAAATCATGTTTTGGTATTCGATTCTTGAACCACACAGTCTCATGCCAAGGAACAGTAGGAGGAGGCGTGTGAATGGAAGACCAAGTACCAGCCATCGAGAAAATAGCCTTTACAGTTTCAGAAATCAGAACCCAAAGTGCCTTTTTATGGGGCTACTCTCTGAAGGCATGCTCGGAGCATTGATATGATAGAGCATTGGATGATATTAATAACTACAATATTCTAAAATTGAAAATGACTTCTCTGAACCTTGTTGGATAATTTGATACTTAACTCTAAAATGTTATCTATCATAATTTATTGTTCGAATTGAGTAGAGTTGAGAGTTTGAGTTTTGTTGAGTTATGGTCATTTTTAATTTTGAGTTGTGTATTTTGTAAAATTGTTAAACCATAACTTAACTCAAAAACATGAGAAATGTCATATGTTAAAAAAACATGTGTCAAGTTGAGTTAATATTTGACCCAAAAAAAAAGTTGAGTTCATATTTTTTAAAGAATAAATCCGTTTTTTTAGCAAAAAATGTTGTTTTTATTTGATACTTTTCTTATGAATAATTGTTATTACAAAAAATTACCAAAACTTTTTATTTATTGTTCTCACTATTTTATTTATTTATGCTACTTGAATGACGACCACAATAAAATAAAGTTAACGGCAAAGTCTTTGGGGCAACGACTTCAAAAATGAAGAACTCAACGGTACCCAGGTTAAACCGGCGATAACCGGGTTTTAATTTCAGACACTGAACCACATTTCTAGGAAATTATTCATAGGTTTTAAAATTTAACACAATGATTGAATAATTCATCATCTTGCTTCAGAGATCTTCAATTGAGAGAAAACTCGATTCTCCGATGAATCTCTACTTCCATATCTGTTCTTCGATCGATCCATCTGCACAATCGAGTTACTGCTAAACGAATCACTCATCATCAACCTCGGAATCACCAACGAAACATCAGAGATCGTCGCTGTACTATCTTCATGAGGTTCTCTATGAACCGTCGTCATCATCTGAAGCTGTAGAACATATTCCAGATCCCAAATCACATCTCCCATACTCGGTCTCTCATCTCCGTACTCACTCAAACATTTCTCAGCAATCTCCATGAATTTCATCATAGAAGCCGGCTCGATTTGACCTATCAATGTCGGATCTAAGATCTCATCGATTGTTCCTTTTGATTTGCAGAACATCGCCCATTCCGCTAGATTCACTTCTTCGTGAGGAAGATTACGATCTAACGCTGGCCTCGCGAACAAAACCTCGAGGAGAACGACTCCGAAAGCATATACATCTGATTTCTCAGTTAAGATATGAGTCTGGAGATACTCAGGATCGAGGTAACCAAATGTTCCTTTGATGTTTGTGCTCATATAGGTTGGATCTTGATTACGAACTGTGAGTTTCGATAGTCCGAAATCTGCAACTTTAGCTACATTGTTCTCGTCTAGTAATATGTTTGTTGATTTGACATCTCTGTGTATGATTGCTCCTTCTGAGCCACTGTGGAGATAATGCAATCCTCTTGCTGCTCCAATGCATATCTCTAGTCTTTGTTTCCATGTTAATGGAGGAAAATCTGAGCCGTATAGATGCTCTTTAAGTGTACCTTTCTCCATATACTCGTAGACTAGGATCATTTCCCCGTTTTCTTCGCAGTAACCGGTTAGAGATACGAGATGTTTGTGGCGGATTCTTGACAGGACTTGGATCTCTGTTTGAAACTCTAGTATTCCTTGTCCTGAACCGGTCTTGCCTCTTTTGATAGCTGCTTTGGTTCCGTCTCGAAGAATTGCTTTGTAAACATCCCCAAATCCGCCTTTCCCGATCAACCACCGCTCGTCGAAATTGTTTGTAGCTCTTACAATGACTTGGAAGGGAATCGTCAAGCCTAACTGTAGGTTGCGTAGTGGCGAATGGTAGTATGTAGAGATAGTTCTATTGTCAGAACTCCCACCTCTGTTCACTGGTAAAGGTGACCATACACTGACTTCATTGTCTGGCTTCGTCTTCTTCGATCTCCTTCGTTTCAGGAAAACCATAAACAACAAACTCAAGACCAGAACCAATGCAGCAACCACAGCAACACAACCTGCAATGATGGGAACCAGGGAGCCACTTTTTTTATCTGAAGAATCAGAATTGTCCAAAACCTCCATCACCTCCAGACCATTCAGAAAATCCTTACCGGGTTTCTTAGCATTTATGCTAACATTGAAGGTTCCAGAACCATCAGAGACATTCACGATATCGATAAAAAAAGGAGTCACAGGCCCACCAAATGATAAAGGCTTTACATCTTCTCGCCAGTTCCCATTTACATAGAGAGAGAAATCGGAGCTTTCTGAATTCTTCAAAATATCACAGAAGTGAAACCTGAGGAAATGTCTGTGTTTACTTTTGACCTTAAACGTCCAAGTAACATTCATCAAGATTTGCACCTGGTCGTTGTTTGAATCACTTTGGTTGTACATCATCGTTTTGGCTGTCTTGTAGACGAAATCAGGGGCAGTGGAGCTTGTCGCTGCCTTTGACCCTAACACATATTTAGGCGTTTCTTGTGTTGAAATGTTTTTGGCAGATTCTTTTTGGTAGAGAAAGTCATCGTCTGGCAACCAAGTTCGTCCCAAGGTATCGTTAACTGGTGTGATTAGAAAACCCCCTACGTTTAATCTGTAAATCGTACGCAGATTCTTTTCGGAATCTGACAGCTTGTCGAGGTCATTACGAATAGAGAACACTTCAATAGCGTTGACGAAAGCCAAAGAAGAACGATCGGGCACAAATCGAATTTCGAATTTCGTCGAATTCATCATCAGAAGAAACTCCTCAACTCGTGGAGTCTCAGTGAAATTCAGAAGCGAGTAACTTTTCAAGTGATTATTCGAACCAGAAGTAGCAGAGACAGTAAAACTAGCAGTTAAAAGCTCCGTCCGAGAAGAGACAGCAGAGAAATGAAGACGCACGTAGTGTAGACTATCAACATCGACTTGGAAGTTGTAAGAAGAAGTTTTTCTGAAAATCCTAACCGTCCGGTAGATTTCAGGGGCAGTGGACGATTGGTTGTTGTCGAAGACTTCAGTTCCTTTCCACGTGAAAGAAACTTTACCATTACCACCGGAGTTCTTATCTCCGACGAAGGTCCGACTACCATAAGACACATTAGAATCCGATCCACAGTTGATGTAAGTATCAGAAAGAGTGAGATGAGGAAGAAGAACAATAACCAACATCGTCACAAAAAGAGAAACAGAGTTACGAAAACAGAGATTCTCCATAGCTCTGACGGAAAGAGAAAGAGAGAAGAGTGAAAATAGAGTATTTGAGATCAATGAATTACGGATGAATAAACATGTGTGGTTGATGTGAAGAGGATTGAGGAAGAAGATGAGATTGAAGGAGAAATAGAGAATTTAAATTATTGGTGGGACAATAAGAAGAAAGACTGATATTGACTTTTCAAGTCTTCGTCGTTTGTCCCGTGTAAACATCACTCTCTAATCTTTTTTATCTGAAGGCTCTCCAAAACTGACCTTGTAATATAAGTCAGTCCATTATTGCTGAGATACTAAATAGTTTTTGGTGTTACATATTTGTTTGATTGCTTTTTTTTTATATTCCTATGTATTTTTTTTTTCGAATTACTTTGATTTGTTCAATGACATTGTGGTACTGTAACCTGACTGAAATTTTTGGATTATATTTCTATATGAGCAAAGTATTTTTAAATCGTTAAATTATAATTTTTGGATGATGTTTTTTCCCTGATTTTGATGTCTATCAAGTTGTACCCACATCTCCATAGAAAAAAAAGAACAACAATTTGTTTATACGCTAAAAAGTTGTCACTTTCTTTTTACTAGTGGTTTTTTGGTAAATTTCAACTTAATAATCATCCAAGGTTTGATACAAAGGCATTATCAGCCTCAAACATACAAAGTTAGCTACTTTGTCGGCCACCGTTGACTTGGAGTATGGGTTGGAGCAACTGGTCCTCGCCAAAAAAGAAGAAAGAATAATAGTGGTTTATTAATAATGTAGATCATAGTATCAATTGCGTCATCTAACTAAGAATAGAGGGGGTTTTTGGGTAAAATGTGTAAGAATATTTTATTTTGATGTGAACTATGTATTTCTCGGTTTAATTATAAAGATCAAGTTTAAATTAAAAGTTAAGAATTCTAATATAAAAGACGATACCGTGATGAATTGGTTTCGATTAATAGAATTGGGATTCAGATGTATAGATAACTCTTCTCTCTTACCTTAATTTAGAATTGTTCTTCTTATATAATGGTTGTATATATTATGCATATGGTAGTTAATAAACATACCGAAAATAAACAATGCATATAAATATATATAATGGTGGTTAATAATGTGTGTAATAATTCTCGTGGAAGTTAGGTGCACGTCATTATATATTGTGTGTACTTCCATTATATATGGGACATATATGTGTGTGCTTTCATTATTAAGTAGAGAATTTTAGAAAAAACAACAACACACTGACATTGTGATAAACACACAACCGTAAAGAGTAGAAGAGTCAAGAAAGGATATGATCTTTGATTCATTAAAAAGATCATTAAGGAAGAAGGTTAAAGAGAAGAGAAAATCATTTAGAGATTTGTGTAAATTCCAAATACAAGAAAATCATAGATCAAGGTTAGTAAATTTTTTCTAAGAAGTAATTTGTAGTTGAATTAAACTAAATCTAAATGTTTTTTTGGGATAGATTTCATGATTGAAATCATTAAAGATAAAATTAACAAAATGTTTAGTTATAGCAATTTTTAAGTTCGTGACACAGTAACATAGAAAACTAAGAAGACGAAAATACCAAAAATTTAAAACAAAGACTAAGATTACAAGAAGCACAAAAAACGGACAAAATACATCAAAGAAAGACGCATGAGAAACTATTCGCAGAACCCCGACAAAAAAGCACTGATTCCAAGCGGTGAGGCTCGAACATTCACGTGATTGCCACAAATCCAAAGAAACTCGAGTCCTCATTCTCGTTGCCACGAGTTATCCCCACCCAAAACTCCTTTTAAAACCAATGAGCACGCCTACAACCGAAGTCTAACTAAGAATAGAGTTCAGAGGCTACACTGTTATTTTTTTTGGAAAAGTTACTGAACTTTTATTGTTAAATTTCTTATTTGTTTCGTATATTTTTTTCGGATGAATTCTCTTATAGACCCAAGGTTTTAAAGTGCCGGTAGACCTTAAAGTATGTGTGTGTATACTTACTCTTATTTAAAGTTGGAGTACTCGAAAAGTGGAATTATTTGAGATGATTTGTGTTATTGTGATGGCAAAGCTCGATTTAAAAAATGTTTATAAAGTCAATGCCATGAACATATTAATAGAGAAATGACGTTTTGCTGATGCGTCCAGGGAAGAGTCCTTGGTTGACGTCTTATAGTCAATTTTTCTTTTCTTTTTTTTTAAATCATCNGATCGCTTGTTCGCCTTCCCGTCTTGACCCGCCACAAGTCTAGTCACTCTCCTGCACACACCATAAGGTAATTTCGTTATGTTCCACCATCCCAAATCATTAAAATTCAAAATGCTCTAGCTCAAAAAACATTAGGCATCTCAATTATTGAAATACAATTTGTATGTGATTGTGCAGGTATCAAGAAGTTATGTGGGTCAAAGTCTGTTTGTTGCTAATATTTTCCAGAACGGCAGGCTTGAATTTTTTTTAATTACATGTTGGTTTCTTTTTTGTATGTAATGGTTTTTAGTTATATCTTTCTCTATTCAAAAGGGTGGTAAAAAAGGAGGAAACATAGCATGCTAACAGAAGAAAAGGGAACATATCATATGCGTCTGCGTTGTAATAAAAGGAAGGGTAAAAGTATATATATATTGAGAAATTAAAAGAACTGAGTTCATTTGTTCATTTCTTCTCCATTGTGACCGCTAGATAATCAAGAGAAATGCTTCTATAGTTTATGAATATAGTTCATAGTTCAGAGATTACAATTTGTATAGGCGATGCCGTTTCATGCTATGTGCAAAATTTAGATTGAATCTTGTAAAAATATAATTTGAAATCGTGAAATTTATATGCATAATATTTTTTTAAGAAAAAACACATCTTTTTAAAAATGGAGAATAGTGTCCAAATGCAACAGTCATGCACAAACACAAGAACGCCCACAACGACACCAATGACCACAGATGAATAAAAAGCTGCACAAACTTTAGATCTTTTCTACTAACTACAAAATCTATTATATTCGACATAAAACTTAGTACAATTCAGCCTAACAATAACTTAAACCAAAACCTAAGAATAGACAGCAAAACAAGACAACTAACTCCATCATCCCCAATTAAATGTTCTGCACAAAATAAAATCAAATACTCCCAAATGGACCAAAGAGAAATTATTACGGCCCAGTAATGGATCTAATGGGCCACAAGGAACAGACCACGTGAGCCCATGCAGCTAAAGATGTTTTTTTTCTTATGTTGCCCAGCGAGGATTTGGTTACCGAGAGTTTGAACGGTCGTCAGAATTTCGGAGCTTTGTAGTTTCTCTGTGCCTTCACTTTAATGGCGGCAATATCCTCTGTTCAATACTTATTCTCTTACAACTCTCGTCTTCATCTACGCGAGCAGGTGACATTTCTACCCTCTCTGTTCTCATTTCGCCAGGAATAGCGAAAAATATCTTAATATTCGATTTTATTCCTCCATTTTTTCGAGCAGAGTGGGTCGCTATGGAGATTGGATTCTAGGGTTTTAATATCTTCGAGTGTATGGAAGCTATCTCTGTTATCTGGAGTCGATTTGAAGCGAAGGTGAGATTATGTCCTGGTTTCAATTTTGGTGGTTTAGCTTGGAAAACAAATTCTCAGTCAAGATTTTACACTTGAAACTATGATTCTGTGTAATGCACATAGATATGAGATAATGATTGCATCTTTTGGGTCTAATAAAACAGGAGAACTTTGATCTGTGCAGCCAAGGGAGATCCAGAAGGAGCTTTTAAGAAGACTGTTGAAATCGATAGGATGATTGATGCTCTTCAAGATGCAAACCCAAGAGAAGTAAGTCTGCAAATGCTTCAATGATAGAGAGGCAAATTTTGTGTGTTTTGTTATCTTTTCTTGAGTAATTGAGTTTTGTTGTTGTTGCTGCCATTTCCATTGAACAGCTTGAGAAGATTGTTGTTGAAAATATCCTTGCGTTT
>VBRH01000558.1:16048-39324 GCA_014578085.1 Cardamine resedifolia | reverse complement strand
GCATCATATATTGCTAAACTTTTTGCTCCGGTATATTACTTTAGTTTTTTTTAACAAAAAACAACCATATAATTCTTAACTGTTTAATTTCGATATACCATTATGTGTTTGGAATGTAACATTGATCTACAAACAATCATCTAAACCTCTATACAAAATACAGAAAAAGAAGTAGTAATAGTTGAACCTATAGTACTACTACTATCAGAGGCGGAATTAGTAGTTAATATGGTGTTATGACACCCATAAATTTTTAAAATTTAGTGTATTTTAGGTGTATTTTTGCTATAACATATATTAACTTCAACCAAATTAACATATTGACACCTATAAAATTAATTTTTTTTATATTTTGACTCTTACAAAAATATTTTCTACTTCCGTCACTGACTACTGTAGAGCATGATTTTGCATCTTTTAGCTATCTAGCTAATTAAGCATGACAAAAAAAAAAAACTAGGATCTAGCTCCAAAATACCAAGAGGTACATAAATAAATAAAAATCAGTTTAGTTGTATTAGTTTACTTTATATGGAGTGTACATAAGGTAATGATAAATTTTAGTGCATCTTGCAAAGTGTGAAAAATATTATTTGTGTCCATAATATTATAGGCAAGTATGTTAACAGGTGGCCGTTGAGAGGAGACTTAACTTTTGTCTTGTTACCTACTAGCCTACTTTATTTACTCAGTTACATATTTGTCCTAATTAATTGTGCATAGATAACTACAGATTTTGGTTTTTGTTTTTTCTTTTTCTTTCTAATTTACTTCATTGATCAGTGTTCAGCCCGACAAATCCAATAGATATATAGGAGTACAACTTAGTTGAATAGAAAGAGCTAGACCATGTAAAACATTTGGATTGGAATTAAGGACCGAACTCAACATCACAATACTAATAGGAAGCAAACATCGAATCCCAAACCAGTTTAGAGCTAACTAGCCCAACGACGACAATGACATGTATTTTAGCTTTTATTGGCGAAGATTAAATTGTTTTTTTACATGTTAGTAATCTAAACTATCAACAACAACGATCGATTATCATGCATGCCACATGTTATATTATGAAGAGTTTTGAGTTTTTAACATAAAACTAATTGTGACAAAATAAAATATTAATAGCACATATCTTATATATATACTTTTGGGTCAACTTCATATTTGAGATTTGTAACACTTCTCTTAAGAAAACCAACCGATGACACATAATTAAGACACGTACGGTACGGGTGCTTAAACCACAGTTTTACGGAGTAATTCAGAATTTAACCACCACTTGCAATCTCTTTATTATATGTACAAATAAATACTATACAAAAACAATTAAAAATGTTATATTTGTATAGGAAAACGTAACGCATTTAATACTCAGAAATCAAATGATCAGTTTCAACCGAATTTTCCTTTGTTTTGATTGAGTACATTTATTTTATTGTATACTATATTGTTATAATATAAAAATTAAAATAACAAAGTAGGATTCTAATTAATCATGTAAAGCTGATAATGTTTGTATAAAAAACTACATATGGTTAGATACTATTTAAAATAATATTTCTATTTAAAAAAAATTATACTAATTATGCTATTTAATTACCATCAAAAGAGAACATTCAGGCTTGCCTGACATTTTGCATAAAAAAAGGCTACGTGTTTGTGTGTGTGTTTAAGCAAAGTTAGGTGTGTACCTTTTACTTGCATGTTCTTGCTTATTATCTGATGATGATATATCATATTTGTGTTAAATTAGTGAATCATTCTTTATCAAGCTATTTTTATATCGTAGTTAACTTTCCCTAAACAGGTGTCGAGATCGTACATTAATATGATGCGATTTCCTTTTAGCATTAGCTTTTTGGAATTATTCCCTCCTCCCTAAAAGTGTTATATTATTGTAGCAACAAATCTAAGGTTTTAAAATTAAAAAAAAAAAAAAGCATTAATGGGAATCACACCCTATGGTGTAGCCTATGCATATAAAGTTAAGCTAATAACTTACAAGTTGATTAATATGTATTGTTTATGTTATAAAAATACTCCATTAAGATAATTAAAACCAATAAAGGATGTTGGGTATCACTGAAGATGTTAAGATCCCACTCTAAATATTTTTAGGGATTTGAGTTAATTATCAAAGGAGGGAACTCAGATCTTCATCGTAATTAATGAACAAGGATAAGTTGAAATGATTTAAATAAGGTAGTGGTAATTTTTTATTGATGTCGATAACAGTTTATAGTAAAAAATGTTGAATTGGGGAGAAAATTGAATATGTATAAATTAGCCGGTGAATTCTTAGAAAGAATAAACTGAAGATGCCTCCTCTCTTATGTATGTTTTTATAGGAACTCATATTGTAGACGTGTCCACATAACACATGTGTCAGCTGGTTTCAAACCTACACACCTCATGATTCGTACTTTGCACCATTGACACAAACCACAACAAATTCATGATCCTGCGCGAAACAAGATCAAATATGGTTAAACTCAAGTTTTAGTATAGAAATAGGCTTCGGTTTTTTAAAGTTTTGAAAAGATCTTTCAAATTTTTCTTCTTAAATTTAAGGGCCGGCTCTACTAACTCCTACCCCATTATACGAGTATAAACCAAATATTTTATAAAAATTGGCCATCCTCCTAGTTTAGAGATGATATGATCTTAGAAACTTTCACATAAGCTCATACAGTTTCTCTTTTCCGAAAATCATCATTTCACCAAAAAAAAGTTCCCCAGCTGAAACATACTGTAAACTGATTCTCCATGCCTAATATTAATTTTTTACTTTTTTTTTGGCAGCCATGCAATTGCCCAATATTACTCGCGCAGAGCCGGCGTTGGAAGCAAAATAGCCAAGCACATGTTTATGGGCGTTTAGAGTATTATGTATATTTCACTATTTTCTCCCAAAATTGTCGATAGCACATGTTGTAGTTTATTTTTATAAGAGATAACCAAAAGGTGAACGGTTTGAATCTCTTCCTTTATATTTATCGACAATAGTTTTTTCTTTCAAGATTTTTATTACTAATAGGCTCATAAATATTTTTTTATTTCTAACCCATAAAGTTTTAGGGTCGGCTACTCGAGCTTCTTTTTTTTTTGTGTGTGGCTGATTTCCAATTAAATGTCGTCAAATTTTCCTAAGCTAATCAAACCTCGGATAATGTTTAAGAAACACACACTAGAGTTCCAAAAGTTTGATATATTTCTTAACATTTTTGTTTGGCAACAATCGTTATGGTAACATGTCCCATGATATGTTTACTTTTCCAAAAATAATAATATTTCTCGAATGTCAAATTAAAAGTTTGCTAGAAAACCATGACATACAACCAACTATTCCCACTTTGAGGTTCCTTTCACTAATATTCAAATTTTTTATTAGTTATTTGCATACTTATAAAGAGTTTAAATCAGTACAATTTTATATATTAACCTTGTATTTTTTTTTATTACTAATTAGGCTACAATCTTTCGAGAAAGCTTGACTTTAGTTACATATTGCAATTGTTAATTTAAATGGGCTCTTTCGAGAAAGCCTGAATTCGATTAAGGCCCATAGTTAAATCTGGCAACAAGGACAAAATGGTAATTTTGGAAAAACTCGTATAATGATAACATGAATCATATGGTCAAAACGGTGTTAAGAGGATCTCAACTCTCTTAGAAATCAAACATATAATAGAAAATAGAAATACGTGGCAGTAACTACACGAGACGAGACGACAACAAAAATTTACCTCGAAGGATTGTCCTTAAGCTCATCGATCCACACTGAGGATTGCGATCTCTTCCTCCGTCAGATTCGGAATTCGATCTATCTTTACCGGAAGTTATGGCGGAGACTCACGGTGGTGGTTGCTGTCCGCCGATGGATCTGATGCGCTCTGAGCCGATGCATCTCGTTCAGGTCATTGTTCCCATGGAATCTGCTCATCTTACCGTCTCTTATCTTGGCGATCTCGGCCTCGTTCAGTTCAAAGACGTACGTATATATACTCTCTCTTTCTGATCATTCGATTTCTATTGCAATCGGTCTCTGTTGACGCATTCGTCTTTCAACTCTGGCCTTCGATTGCGATGTTACGGTGTTCTTGGTGTCTTCCTGATCTTATATTTGACTATTTTGATGTTGATTTCAGCTTAATTCTGACAAGAGCCCATTTCAACGTACTTATGCTGCTCAGGTTAGATTAATACGAAATGATTATGTGATGTTATTTTTGAATGTAGTATGTTGAAAGAAAGTGTATCTTATAATGTCTCTGTTGTTGATGGATGAAGATAAAAAGATGTGGAGAGATGGCACGAAAGATACGTTTCTTCAAAGAGCAAATGTCTAAGGCAGGAGTTTCTCCAAAAGATATCTTAGAGAAAGAGAATGATATTGATTTGGATGATGTAGAGGTGAACGGAGATGCCTGCTTTTTGGTTTTGGGACACCGTGCTTACTGCTTCCCATTTCTTCGTGCTTAGAATTTTTCTTTTTTTCTCCATTTCAGGTGAAGCTTGGAGAGCTAGAAGCTGAACTTGTTGAAATCAATGCTAACAATGACAAGCTGCAGCGGTCTTATAATGAACTTGTGGAGTACAAGCTCGTTCTTGAGAAGGTAATATCTTTTTATTTTACTATAATCATAGTGTTTGTAGATGTTACATTGCCTTACATGTGGAGTCCTCTTTTTTTTTTTTTTCTGATTTGGATTGTAACTCGTTTGACAGTTTTCTGGTTCTGTAAATATATTTACCTTAGGAGAAAGTAGATACTAAGGCTACTACACTAAAAATAATCTTTGGTCAACTAACTTATTGACTGTAAAGGGTCTTCCATTGTGCAAATTGCATATTTTAAGTGTTATAATTTAAGTGTAGGATGTGCATCTTGTGATATATTCATGTGGATGTTTTGTTTTTTTTTAGGCTGGTGAGTTTTTTGCTTCAGCCCATAGAAGTGCTACTGCTCAACAGAGTGAGATCGAAACCCAACAAGTGGGTGAAGACCTCCTGGAGGCTCCTTTGTTGCAGGAAGTACGAAAGCTGCGACTGTTTTACTTCTTCAAGTTGTGTTTACTGAAAATAGCCTCACAAACTTTCACTTTTAACAGGAGAAGTCTGTTGATCCAACAAAGCAAGTAAAGCTTGGATTCCTCACTGGGCTAGTGCCTCGTGAAAAGTCTATGGTGTTCGAGAGGATCCTGTTTCGTGCAACTAGGGGCAACATATTCATACGACAGTCTGTCATTGAGGAATCCGTTGTTGATCCCAACTCTGGGGAGAAGGTTAGCTGCTTATGATTTGCTCGTAGATTCTCCTAGGCATAGAAAGTGCAGCCTTTTACTTTTGCAGGAGTTCAGTTGCTTTCTTAGTCTATAATTTCTATTTCCTCATAGGCGCATGCAAATGAAAGTTTTAAATTGCTTATGCTAATATCTACATTCTCATACGCACATGCTAATATTTGATATTGGAACTGCCTCTATGGTTTTATTTCTGTTTTTCCAATCTACCTAGCCAAGAATTGGTTTACATGGAAATGGAATGCTGGTTTTTTCAGTAAGAATATACTTATTCTGTTTTCCTCTACTAGGAATTGACTTTTGATCTAAAATAATGTTACAGGCTGAGAAAAATGTATTTGTTGTCTTCTATTCTGGGGAAAGAGCAAAAAGCAAAATTCTTAAGATATGTGAAGCTTTTGGGGCCAATCGCTATCCTTTCAGCGAGGAACTTGGCAGACAAGCTCAAATGATGACTGAGGTATGTATTATCTTTTGATATGTGAGTGATTTTGTGTTTTCTTTTCTGTCTCATGGTCATGTGTTTCCATCTATTTTTTTTTATCTGCACAACTTTTAGTTTATTTTTCTGGGCATGAGCTACAGATGATAACCATATGGAGCTGTAGTCAATTGTTTTGAATAATAACCAACAGTAAACAGTTGATTTATGGATATCCTCTCTGCATAATACTTATTGGGTGTTGCATTTACTGAATTTAGTTTCTAGTCTTTATAAATTTTATCCGTGCAGTAATTAGCCTGTGTTGGTAGGTAAGCGTTTCTACCTTTCTAGGTTGAACAGTTGGTCTCAGAGAGTTTTTTGCTAAGGAGGAGAAAAGCATGTTAGGGATAATCCTCGTACCTTTCACGGACCTTTTTGTGGTCCCTGTTAGCTCTGAAGTGTTCTTTGGGTGGGATATGTTTGTGGACACACGGTTAGCATCCATGGGAGAGTGAATTGTTGGCCAGTGATTTATCTGCTGTCACGCACTATATTGATGAAAGTATATCCTCAGAAACTATTAACTTTGTTTAGCCTTCTCATAATGTTTCAGGTTTCGGGTCGGTTATCCGAGCTTAAAACTACCATAGGTGCTGGATTGGATCATCGCAACGTTCTTCTAGAGACTATTGGAGATAAGTTTGAGCAGTGGAACCTCAAGGTATTATCCTATTTGGAGCTTTCTTTTCACGAGTAGAGTGCTCATTGATGTCCATTTTCATATCTGTGTTAGGTGAGATCAATTATCATCATTAATCTTTACCCATGCAGGTTCGCAAAGAAAAAGCCATCTATCACACTTTGAACATGCTTAGTCTTGATGTGTCTAAGAAGTGCCTTGTGGGTGAAGGCTGGAGTCCTGTCTTTGCAGCAGCAGAAGTGAGCAACTCTAGTTGCATATAATTGAATTAATTGCATATTTATTAGTGCAATAGTGAGTTTAAAGTTTTGCGTGTACAGATTCAAGATGCGTTGAAGCGTGCTGCGGTTGACTCCAATTCTCAAGTTGGATCAATTTTCCAGGTCCTGAGGACCAAAGAGATGCCTCCAACTTTTTTCCGCACAAACAAATTTACTACAGCGTTCCAGGAAATTGTTGATGCATATGGGTAAGCATCTCTTTCTGGAGCTTCATCTGCTCTTTGAGAAACAAGAAATAGGAGTAGTATAAGCTTTCGTCTTACACACTCGTTAGAATGTAAATTAATGTCAGACTCATTACTTATTTTTTCCTCATGCAATGTTCATATGTGCATAGTGTTTATCTTTTATATCTCACTAATATTCTTTTATCACTGTATTGCAGTGTGGCCAAATATCAGGAAGCCAATCCTACTGTATTCACAATTGTTACCTTCCCCTTCCTGTTTGCTGTTATGTTTGGTGACTGGGGTCATGGAATCTGTATTCTGCTTGCTTCTATGTATTTAATATTGAGAGAAAAGAAACTTTCCAGCCAGGTATTATCCCTAACTGACAGCATCTATGTTCCGACTGAGCATGGTATCAGATTGGTTTCTGTCTCAGCAAAAATCGCAGATCGTTTTGTTGTATGTTGCTGTCTTGAGAGTTGCGAGCAAATGTCAAACTAAACAAAAGTCACTTGAGAATTCCAAATAGTGTATTAGTAATCTATTCTAATATGTCATATCCTTAGTTGTTACTTTGATTAGTCGTCAATCTTTGTCTATATTGCAAGTTCTAGATGCTAACCCATCAATCATTGATTCCTGACAACAGAAACTCGGGGATATTATGGAAATGGCTTTTGGTGGCCGTTACGTTATTTTTATGATGTCACTCTTCTCAATATACACTGGTTTAATCTACAACGAGTTCTTCTCTATACCATATCCACTGTTTGCTAGCTCAGCATACGATTGCCGTGATGCCTCTTGCAGGTATGTCAATTTTTTTTTCTCAAACCCCTTTAAAAGAAATGAATAAAAGGAATATCTTTATGACTCTGAGTTTCTGTCTTCACTCTCTTGTTCAGTGAGGCTACTACAATTGGTCTAATCAAAACCCGAGACACTTATCCATTTGGCGTGGATCCTGTGTGGCATGGTACCCGCAGTGAGCTACCGTTCCTGAATTCGCTTAAGATGAAAATGTCAATTCTTCTTGGAGTTTCCCAAATGAACCTCGGAATCATAATGAGCTTCTGTAATGCAAAATTCTTCAAAAGTGCTGTAAACGTATGGTGAGTATTCAATTTTCTTTCCTGACCAAACGTACTCCTCTCCCTAGCAAATTAAATCGATCTTAATCATAGTTGAGTGCCTCATTTCACATGCTCCCAGGTTCCAATTCGTTCCCCAGATAATATTTTTGAACTGCTTGTTTGGCTATCTTTCGGCCCTCATCATCATCAAGTGGTGCACTGGTTCTCAAGCGGATTTATATCACGTAATGATCTACATGTTCCTGAGCCCTATGGATGATTTAGGAGAGAATCAGCTATTCCCTAACCAGAAAACAGTACAGGTTTGCATCGCTACCTAACAATGCACTTTCTCTGTATCAAAAATCATATGCTTTAGTCTCATCCCGTTCCTTTCCGATTCCAGCTCACATTCCTCTTTCTGGCTCTGGTTTCTGTTCCGTGGATGTTGTTGCCAAAGCCGTTCATCCTGAAGAAACAACATGAAGCTGTGAGTCCCTTTCCTCGTCGATTTACTTAACACATTCAAATTGAAATTTGTGCTGACCATAACCGAAACTTGATTTTATGCTTTATCCAGAGACATCAAGGTCAGTCATACGCACAGCTTGACGAGACAGATGAGAGTCTTCAAGTAGAAACAAATGGTGGAGGACACGGACATGAAGAGTTCGAATTCAGCGAAATCTTTGTGCACCAACTCATTCACACCATTGAGTTTGTGCTTGGAGCTGTTTCCAACACTGCTTCTTATCTTCGTCTCTGGGCACTCAGGTACAAACTTCTTAGAGAGAAAAAAAATAATCTCACTAGTTCAGCTAAACTCATCTTATTAATATTTGACACAAAACACCAGTTCCTTTTATGGTTTAGTGTTGAATTATTTCATGGTTAATCTATATGCTTTGTTTCGCTTCTTATTTAGTCTTGCCCACTCGGAGTTGTCATCAGTCTTCTACGAGAAGGTCCTCCTTATGGCTTGGGGGTATGTAAATGTAATTACAATCTTATAACCTCTGCAGAAGGTGTTACTAACAATCTCTTGTCCCCTTTCAGTTTCAACAATATTTTCATCCTGATCGTTGGAATCCTCGTCTTTATCTTTGCGACTGTGGGAGTACTTCTTGTGATGGAGACACTTAGTGCGTTCCTTCACGCTCTCCGTCTTCACTGGGTGGAGTACCAGAACAAGTTCTACGAAGGCGATGGTTACAAGTTTGCTCCTTTCACTTTCACTCTCGTCGGAAACGAAGACGAGTGATTGGTGTTTTGAGTGATTGGTGTTTTGATTTACTGAAAATGCCATCTTCTGCGTGTGCATATTACAAGGTATGGGAAGGATTCTGAGTTCCTTCTCTAATCATTTTTTTTCTCTTTAATTTCAGAAAGAAATTTGGATGTTTTCTCTCCCTTTTTTTCTCATTAGGAGGAAACAATTTATCTTACCTTTGCGGAGGAAAAAATGGTGAAAAAAATAAAAATGGGGGAAGAATTGGATTGTTTAAGGTAAAGAGCCCATCTGTTGTTGTGTTTGTTTGTGAAGAAAATAAGGTGGTGTTATGTGGTTGTCCTTTATATGAAGATATTTTCTGTACCGAAATAGACATAAGTCACTTGTTCCATTGTTCCGGTCTTACGGACATCACAAAAGTGCACTGTTGCAGGATAATCGCATAAATGTTCTTTGCAAGAAATGATAGATATCAATTTTGGTCATCAAAATGTTATCCAAAAAGGGGAAAGATTTCATCAAAGTCGTTGCTTTGGCACTCTCTA
Source organism: Cardamine resedifolia (assembly GCA_014578085.1). NCBI lineage: Eukaryota > Viridiplantae > Streptophyta > Magnoliopsida > Brassicales > Brassicaceae > Cardamine > Cardamine resedifolia. Next base: position 29,594 of record VBRH01000558.1, on the reverse strand, counting down.
CCTAGGTTATATTTTCTCCTACCTTTGGATATATGTGATAACGTAACGAGTACAATAGCGAGATTTTGGTGGAGGGAAGTCCATTTGGCGAATTAGGAAAGATGTGCATCCAGAAGGATTACGGAGGGGGTCAATTTTCGAACTTTACATGAGTTCAACTTAGCCCTTTTGGCTAAACACTCTGGCGGCTTTTTCCGTTTCTTGATTCTTTACGGGCGAGAGTTCTCCAATGAAGGTACTACAAATACAATACATCTTTGTGGTGTACATCAAAGGACTCAACCTCTTATGCCTAGAGGAGCATCATTGCAGCAAAACCATTGTTAATGCTAGGAATTCATCAGAAAATTCATTTCGGACTCAACATAGGGGCTTGGCATGATCCTTAGCTCACGGATAAACCATCTAGTCCAAAGGTACCGGTGGGTCATCTGCTGGTAACAGTTAGAAGAGTTTGTGATCCGAGAAGACATTCCTCTCATCAAAAGCCGTGCCTTTAGCCAAACTTTCCATGTGGATGAGATTTGTTTGCAATTTACGAAAACGGGCGTTTACATAGTCAAGCCAGGATATTGGGTGGCAAGAAATCTCCTTAACCCGACTGAAGAGCTAGGTTGTTCGGAACCAAGCACACGAGCACTTTTAATTTTGGACCCCTAAATTTTTTTAAATAAATAATATATTTTGTAAGCTTTATAATGAAAATATTGTTTTGGGGCTCCTCTCAATCTAATTTTTAAAATATTTTAATATTTTATCTATAAAAAAAATGGGACCTCTCAATTATTTGGACATGGGATTGGGCCCGGGGCCGTCGCCTCTCCCGCCCTCACATATGAGCCGGCTCTGACAATGGCTAACAGAAATCCTTTTCCTTGCCTGGTTTGGTTCATCTAGAAAACCATGGAACCTCCTGAAATTGTGAGACATGGAGGGACCGATTGTAGAGGTTAGCATGTAACAAATTCAAAGGCCGTAGTCCCAAATGAAATTCCAAGGAAACATCGACCCCAAGCCCTAAGTCTAAGGGAGGCCTACGTTATTGATTGTTCATGGAGTGTCTCTTATGTGAATAGCGTCATAAGATATATTTGGCTAAATGCAGATGAAGACCCCCAACTTCTAGGATCTCGGAACCAACCTCAGCGCCTTTCTCCTCTTTACTTCAAAGTCCAAACTCAAAGCTCTCTTTTGGACTATGACGTGTCTTCTTCCTCAGACAAAAGAGAAATGACCCAAGTTTGTACAAAACTAATGTAATTATTCTCTCGGCCTAAGAGTCTCTTATCTTCCTTCTCTTTAATTTATAATTGATGGGAAGCAAAATTTAAAGCGGACCAATTGGCTTGTCTTGATCTCAATATCTCAAATGCCACAAATTGAAAGAAACTAATCTGTCATGCCACAACTTAATCATGACGCAACTCGGATTTACATCTAGGCCTGATATAAATATTTTCAAAAATTTACAGCTTTGGCCAAGAAGTTTCATATGTTTACAAAGAATACACAACTCGTGTTTAGCCTATTTAATTAGGGTTTTAGCTCTCTTTCATCATATCTTCATCTTTGTCGACAAATACATAGAGATTTTAGGAACTTTGGGGCTGATCTTACTTTGTTCTACTTTGAGAGAATATTTCGAACCCCTGTTCCTATTTCTTTATTCTATTTCATATGATATCTATTTTATTCATGTCTTTTGTTTCAATTGATATGTGTGAGTAGATTTCTAGTTAGGTTTGAAAAATTCTCATTAGGGTTTCATGGAATGATATGTTAATTGATTAGTTAGGATTCAAACTTGATAGTTTTTCACCTAGGTTGTTCTTAAGGCTAATTCTAGCATGATCACATGAAATTTAGATTTTAGGTTGTTAAATTGACACGACATTGTGATTTAAAATCTGACGAAACCTAGGGTGAGCAAATTAGATAATTGCAAAGAAATTTGGATTAGATAATTTGTGAACAAATCGAACTTGTGCTTAGAGCTTGTTTAGGATTTAGGATTCACAAAGGAATTTGGTTGACTAGGTTTTAATCATAGTTAATTTTTGCAACGACAGTTGGTTAATTATATCTCCGTGATTCGAGTTCTAGAACTGGTCCGTAATTAGATCCTAATTAGTTGATTAATATTCATTACTTGATTTCCCGAGAGATTTCCTATACTTGACGCTTTCCCCGCTTGTTTACACCAACCGATTTTTATTATTTATTTTTGCACCGCTTTTATTTAATTTATTCATATTGCTTAGCTGAATTCGAAATTAAAAACTTTATCGTGAGGTTTTAGAGTCCTTGTGGATTCGACCCCTAAGTACTGCAATCGATCTCTTTATTTGGAGAGTAGCTTTAGGGTATATTTGAGCATATCAACCGGGTACAACTGGGTTCCCAGTTTTACCCAGTATATCTCCGTGTTGTACACATTGTACCACAATACAACTGGCACCGGGTACAACTGGGTTTTTCTCAGTTGTACCCGTTGTACACAGTATATCTCCGTATTGTACTAGTTGTACTACAAAACCATACTCAAACCTTGGGCGCTTGAGGATCACACCAAAGATTCAAATCACTTAGCTACTGTGTTTTTCTTGGTATCATTTACAATTACATCTATATAATCTTATTTGATCGAGTTTCTAATTTCATTAAAGATAAAATCGTCATTTTACATAAAAAGTGATATTACTGCTTGAGTTTTCTCCAAATTGTTGCATCTGAAGAAATGGGTCTTGTTTTATTGGTTGTTCTATTCAGATGTTGCCTGACACACCATCACAAGGTGGACAGCAGAATAGCCGTTCGAAAAAAAATTAATGTGCAAATTGTTATATGCATGCGCATGATGCAAAAAATAATTAAAAATAGTAATATGTAAAACAAATATTTAATAAAAAATTATAATTTATATATATTTATATAGAAAAAATTATCTACGATAATCTATTATTTTATTAAGAATAGCTAGAATAACCTCTTTTAAATTTTATTAAAAAATGACAAACTTTGGATATATATTTTCTATAATGTCAAAATTGATTTTTCTAATTCTTAGATACTTAAGAAAAATAAATTATTAACAAATAAATATTTTATTCAATTAACTTATTTTAATTCAGATTTATATTAAATATGCATTTTTAATACTTTTTCTACTTAAACCATTTGATTAGGTTTGAAAAATAAATGTTTTTGAAAATTCTAAAAATTCTTATAAAAGTATGACAAATATTAGCTGCCAAAATTTGTTAGATGTCATAGAGTTTGCTACATATGTTCACAGAATTTGCCATATGTTTATAGAGTCTGTCAAATATTCCTAAAATTTGTTAAATACTTACAAAATTTGTCAAATGCTCGTAGAATCTATCAGATGTTCGTAGAATATGTCAGATGCACGTCAGTATGCTAAAAAATTGTCTTTAAATTTTTAAAATTTGAATAGGTTATTTTGACTATTTCAATAATAAAGTGGATTATATATATATGACGCATGCGAACTATATAAGTAAAACACAGTTTATTTAATTTTGGGTACACTTTGGTTCTGCTTGGTTTTGGGTTTTGATAAATGTTGGTTCGTTTTAGTTTAACATTTTCAGTTTGGGTAATTGGTTCGTTCTTTTTGTTGTTGTTGTTTTCTTTTGTCCACTTGTGCTTAAAATTTTTCTAACGGAAAAAATCCGAAGTGCTTAAACACGTTTACTCATTTGTCTTTTTGCTAAAATATTTGTCTAGTTGTGTTTAAGCACTTGTGTAACACGTTTTACTCGCTTGTGCTTTCTCTTTAAATAGTGTTCAATTTTCCCAAGAAACCTTGGAAACTAAACAATCATGGAAAAGCATGATTTAGATTCTATTTCTAATAGACAACGGATAGGTTATGAGATAACCAAAGATATTCCAAAAGGCGAGGGTAGTTCTAAAGTCATTCAATCCGTTTCTACTACAAACAAATTTGTGGACAACATAGTGTACAAATTGTATTTTAAAGGTTTGTTGAGTGATGAAATGGTGGATGACGGTGGAGAAAAGATCAGGAAAGCTGGATTTGGAATTGCTATATGCGATGAGGTGGATAACTTGTTATACGACATAAAGGAATCACTGAAGAACATCGATATCAACTGTAAAGGAGTAGAGATTATGGCATTGACTCGAGGATTAACTGAATTAACTAATTTGGGGATTAGAAACGTCATGATTTGTTGCGATGACCATCAAATCTACCAAATCGTAAGTCTTTAGTTTATCTATTATTTCTTTGGTTTGTTTAAGAATTCATGAGAATAGTATTGTTTGTTATTTTTTATGATGTGGAGAAATATTGTTGGAAGCAACTCTCTGAATTAGAGGTTGATATGACATATTACAAGTTTTTTTTGTGGTAATGATAAAGTCGTTCAAAGGGTTACATTTTTTTCTTACTTAGATAATATAAATTTTTTTTATGAAATTTCATTGGGTGTTTAGATTCTTTTCTTATCTTTTAGAAAGAAAAAAATAATTCTTCAATTTTCACAAAATAAAAATTATTGGTTTTTACATATATATTTAGATAATAAAAAGTAGGTTTTAAAAAAAAAAACAATAAGTATTGGTTTTTTATTTGATTAATTTTTTTTTCTAATTGATTTTTAAATTTAAACTTTATTCATTACTTGTACTGTTATAATATTGCCAATCAAAATTTATGGTGTATTGTGGAATCTCAAAGAAAAACTAAGATGATGTCTTCATGTAAGGAAATTGAATCTGATTTTTCATTGCAGATGATTGGTAGATGGAAACCTAATATGAACATTTCTCCTCTTGTGGAAGAAGTCAAACATCTTAGGGGAAAAATGGCTTCTAGTGAATTTGTTTTGATTGCAAGGAATGATGTTAAGTTTGCTTTTAGACTTGCAAGAGAAGCAATGGATTCTCAAAGTAGCAGTAGCAGCAGCATTGATGTGAAAGCAACACCTGAAGAAATATGTGCCATTTGTTTTGAAGAAACCGATGCTGAGCGCATGTTCTCTATTGACAAATGCTTTCACCGTTATTGCTTTGATTGCGTGAGACAGCACCTGGAAGTGAAGCTACTTGATGGAGTTGTTCCCAAATGTCTTGCATATGGATGTGAGTCTGAGCTCACTTTTGAAAGCTGTGCCGATATTTTGACAAAAAAGCTGAATGAGTTGTGGAAACAAAAGATGAAAGAGGACTCGATTCCTGCTGCTGAGAAAATCTATTGCCCATATCCAAACTGCTCAATGTTGATGTCCAAAACCGAGCTTCCTTGTGGATCTGACCAAACCAATGTCCGGGCATGTATCAAATGTAGTGGACTCTTCTGCATTGATTGCAAAGTACCATCTCATTCTGATTTGTCGTGTGCTGATTACAAGAAACTTTACCATAAATCTGAAGTTGATGACATGAAGCTTAAGTCTCTGGCAGACGAGAATGATTGGCGTCAATGTGTCATGTGTGGGCACTATATTGACCGTTTTGAAGGTTGCAACCACATGACTTGCAGGTAATGTATATCAAACCCTATTAAGCTGCTCCATAATTTGTATAGTTTTATTTTACCATGTCTTTTTATGTGTGCATTGTGTAGATGTGGATATGAGTTTTGCTACCTTTGTGGGCACGAATGGACGGGCCAACTAGGTTGCCCTTCTGGTTGCCGATTTACTGGCTGTTATTATGATGATGATGATGATGATGACGATGATGATGATTCTGATTGTGATGACGATGATTATGATGATTCTGATGATGATGTCTCAAGATGAAGACGTGACTCTGGAGTCTGGAGGGAGCTTGGGGTATTATGTTCTAATTAATCTGTGTTGTCAAGAAAACTGGAAACATGTTAAATGAGCATAAAGATTTGAGCAAATGAATAAAATTTCTATTTATTTTCCATCTAAGAAACTCCTCTAACACATTCCTCTTTAACTTGCGTCAATATATTTAATTCTATGTCTTAATATAAGACAATTAACAAAACACAATAATTAGAACATAATACCCCAAAGCTCCGGGCTAATTTAGCAGTTTTGATTCACCAAGAGATGTGTTTCTGTTAATTTATTTACAAGCTTTAAATGGCATTAATTGTAGAAAGAGCTCAAAACAATGAAAAGCTTTCAGGTGGCAGCAGCGACGGTGGAAACTAAACTGTCAACGCCGCAAATGTTACGACCTTTACATATCTTATAGAAACCATTCTCACCCCAAGATTCACCCCACGAGTTCTTGATGATCCAATACGGCTTTTCTTTAAACCTTGCTTGAGCAAACCCAGCCGAGCCATAACCAACCAACAACACACCATGGTTAAGCCGCTTCGAGCATATGTAAGGACACGAGACTCCTCCAATGTAGGTTTGCATGTAAGCTGCGTTGATAGCCACAGCTAAAGGACCGTTTTTGACAAGGTTTGCAGCTATTTGATCTTCGTTCATAGAGACAACACTGAAGTTGGAGACTGATGCAACGATCTTAGACTTGTCTAATTTGCAGCTGCCTCCATCAGTGCCCGTGTAGGGATAGTCTTCTTCTCTCATAAGCCCTCCGGTTTTGAGTGTGTACTCAAAGGCACTGTTCATTAGCCCACCGTTGCAACCCGAGTCACATGAACCTGCCTCTTCTGGATCACACTGCAAAAAACAGACAAATAAATTCTAATCTTCTAAAACAAGAAAGACCATAGCAGTTTATGAAATTCTTGAATAACAAGTGAAGTGTAGACAAATCTTCTCATCAGCAAAAACATAAGGCATTATAATAAGGCCAAGTCTGACCTCATGATCACAATCTACGAGCTGTTGCTCACTGAGACTAACGAGTTTGCCAGTAGCGAGGAAGTGAGCTCCTTCAAGAGCACCTGTAGTGCTGAAACTCCAGCACGATCCACAAGATCCCTAAATTGTACACATAAATTACAGATAATTAACTCTGTTTCATTCTCAGATTTTAATCATCATGATTCATTCAATCATCAAATACCTGATTTTTGACGGGAGTGACTGCACCACCATCTCTCCAATCAAAATCTTCCGGAAGACTCTGAGTAGGAAGAATCGGGGCTTGATTAGCGTCTTTAGGAAGCTTAAACCCACCTCTAACCCCCAAATGCATTTTGCGAAACTCAGAACGAGTCAGATCCGAAAACTGTGTTACTCCATGAATAGCCGATGGATCCATCTTCTGGTGACGCATCGCTCTCCGTAGATTACCTTTGAAAACTGAGAATCTGTAATGATGCTCTTCATTCGAATCGTAAACTTTCCCGAATTTTCTTTTGAATAGAGAAAAGTGATCTTCCGATGATAATAAATCTTTCGTCTCCGCTCCATCAACCACCTGCCGGATCAACACATCTTCGTCGTCACAAATCGAAACAGAGACGAACACGAAGAGAAGCGAAAGAGAGAACAAAACCCTAAGATGATGATGATCCATCAGTTTTGAGATTATGGAGATAACAGAGAAACGAGAAAGGTGAGGGATTAAATAGAAAAAAAATCTTATGATTCGCAAAGATATTAAAAAGCGGAAGATTTGTAACTAATAATAAATTGACACGTGGAAATGTATGACCTGTTGGTGTAATCTCGTTTTCCCGCGAGAATGTTAGTTGGTACACACCTATATGGAGTCTTTGGATTTAGGTTAGTAACCGTTATTGGCTAGATTTAAATATGCTATCTGTTGACCAAACCGGTCCGGTTCAAAATAAATCCTGAATGGATCCGGTCGAGTTCTGACCATACAAATAGAAAACAGAGGACGTGTTTGTATCCCAAAAAAAAAAAAGTTACAAGCAAACTTGAAGGATCAAAACTGACAATTGATTAAAGTCTCAGGATTGGAACCATCTCCGGACTTGTCCGGTACTCTGTTTTTGTGGGCCGGTTTTGGCTGAGCTCTGCGAGAACTTAGACCTGTATTGCTCAATCAACATATCAAGTTTGTCCATTACCTCTGCTCCACCTTGATTTTGCTTCTTCTTCCTCTTCCTCTGCCCATTTATACTCTCTTCACCTCTAACCTCCCCACCAAGCTTCCTCTTTCTTGGTACATCATTGCTCAAATCTTTCGAAATCTTTGGATTTGGTTTCTCACTTGCCTCTTTCTGTTTCATCCACTGCCCTTTCTGGTTTGAACACGGTTTTTCCTGTGTACGACGTATAGGTCTCTTCTTCGCTGCATCATCTTTTACTGCCATAGTGGATTTTGCTTCTTCTTTAGTCTGCTCTTCACGTGGGCGCACAGGTCCCTTCTTAAACCTGGTTGCATTCTCTTTCCTTGGACCAGTGTCATCCCCTTCCCTCGTTTTTCGTTTATATTTATTGTCAGGTACCTGCGCTTCGCCATTCGACTGCTGCTGCTCAGATTCTTTGTGTTTCTCGCGTTGCTGAAACTGCTGCTGCTTCGCTTCTCGTATCTTCAGCATCTGGACATTATCAACAGCAAATTCTATAACAGGGCGATGTTGTGGACCAAACGTCTCTGCAAAAATAACCAAACCGATTACATGACATGAAATTATGATTCTTGGACTTCATTGGATCCTATTGTGCGCATGGTACATGGAATTTCTGTTAGATGCCAAAATGATATTTGTCTCATCTTATGGTGAGAACCATAAAATCATTTGAAGATAGTATTTTGAGTTTCAATGGAAAGTTGGTTTTCAGCAAAATGGATTACCAGGATTGTTGTTAAGTACTCTGAGAGCCACAAGAGCATGTTCATGCTCCATGAACTCGACAAAGGCAACTCCACGGGAGTAGTTCTTGGTATCAACTTTACCCTTCTTCTCATTTTGTAAGAACTTGATCTGCATAGAAAGCAAAGAAACTAGGTTCAGATGATAGAACTTTATTTGAATTGTAGCACAAAAGGCGAATAGCTGACCTGTCGGATAGACGGCTTCTGCTTTGTAGCTCGTGAGGTAACAGCATCAACTAAAAGCTTGTGTAGTTGCTTTTGATTCATGGACTTGGGCAAATTATAGATCACAATCCTTGTTCGAGATACATGGAAGTTAGGAGACTGAAGCTTTTTCATCTTGTTTTCATGCAATCTGCAAGGACAATCACATGCTCACTCTTCTCTCATACTAGACAGTAACAGATGCATATATGCGATAACAAACAAAGTTTTACCTTCGCCGCTTGTTCATATCTTCTGCAGACACACCCTCAGCAGCAGGTGTACCATCAAGGATCTGACCTTCCTGTGGAATTCAAAACAGGATTATATATTAATGGGTGTTTGAAAAGCATGCAGAGATTACAATTTCAAGAGATTTGTCAGGACTGGGAAAAGTGTGTACCTTAGCAAGATAAAGATTCCGATGGTCAAGATTCTTCTCCTCTGTTTTTTTAATTTCTATGTCCTGAACAGCTTTCTTACCCAGAGCTCTCATAACAATCAGTTGCCTGCCTTTAAGAAGGACACCGACACCTGAGGTAGTACTGGCAGCTGATATGGCTGCATCTGATGCATCTGCTGTTTTAAACTTGAGAAAAGCGGTCCCTTCTGGTCGTCTGAGAAAGAAAACACATAGAGAAACAAAATGTGAAGCTTTGGGTTTATGGAGATGCCAGAGCCTGAACATTCGATTATAATAAAATGAATTTCAAAGCATAGAAGGATGCATACTTTGTGACCTTGTGGAGAACCAGGGATAAAGATTCAACTTCCCCAAATACAGTAAACCTCTGTTTGACTTCTTCCTTGCTAACTTCAAATGGGAGGTTTCTTATAAATACAGTTCTCTCAAAATCATCATTTTTCTGTGTTTCTTTAGGAGCCACCTCTTTAGTTTTACTGGATTTCAAAGGTTCAGAGACTCCAGAAGAGTCAGCGACTGGCTTAGTTGATGAATTCTCAAGTTTGTTTTTGTCTGACTCCTCTGTCTCTCTATCATCAGAAGTAATAGATCCTTTTGAAAACGCAAGCAAGTTCTTAAGCACCTTTCTCGCGACATCTGCTTCCTCTTCAAAATTCACATCGGTCCCAGCATCTTTCTCCAGTGCATCTGATTCACTTGGTTTGTTATTGTTGTCGTCCTCCTCATCATCAGTATCATCACCTCCTGAAGGTTGGTGGCTTTCTACAGCATCATCAACCTCCTCCAAATCAACACTACTGTTATCACTGTCTCCATCGCTTCCCTTTTTGTCACCTGCCAAGGTTGCCGCCAAAAAGCATGAATATTCTGTTAAGAGGAGATAAAACACAACTTCGGCCACCGACTGTCCCTCATTATATATTCTAGGCATTCTATTTTATGGTGTCAATAATAGAATATCAGATCTCATATACAATTTTTTTTTATAATAATTAACAATTAATTAAACGTTAGCAGCGATCAGAAAACCAATACAATAACATACCATCTGCGGAAGCAGTAGTGGCATCAGCAGCACCATTGTAAAGATTCTTAGGTACAGCCCAGTCTACAGCTATAGGCCTTTTACTAAACATGTGCCCATTGAACTTTTCAATTGCCTGAAGATGATGCAAAAATAAATAAGACAAGCATCCAAATGGAGGATAACCAAATCAAGATACTCCGGTTTCTAGATCTTACTTTTTCTGCATCTTTCTTACACGTGAATTTGATAAATGCAAAACCCTTAGGTAGCCTGCCAAAATATTCTACTAAATGAGAATAATATACATTGATTCATTCGTAATCCAAAATTACTCAGAAGAGTTGGAACATACCCAGTTTCAAAATTTTTAGGAACAAAAACATCCCAGACAAACCCTACTGCTGAAAAGACCTTTTTAATTTCACTAGGTGTAGCCTGCAAAATCCCCCGAAAAAAGAAATCCATGAGAAAAAAACATAGATTGATGTATGAAACATTGAAACTGTAGAGGTAACAAAAAAAATCTGGGTTTTAAGAACCTTGAAAGGAAGATTTCGGATAATTAGTTTCCACTTCTGAGCCTTTGAGCCCTGCTTCCAAAAACAATTGATCATGAACCGATTCAAATGCTAATCACTTAACTTCTCGATAGAGGTACAGTGGTGAAAAGCAAATAATGTTCACCTCTCCACCAAGCTGACGAGCCCAAATGAAATTTCCCTTTATCTCTGTTTGATGTAATGTTGCAACAGAGGCACAAGCAGATTTGACACTCGTAAAAAGAACAGCTGATGCATCTGCCCTGCATCCGTCTTGGGTAAGACCTGATAAATAATAGTTTGAATGCTTAATAAATCCATCATGAGCACAAAGTCTGGCATGCTCTTATAAGAAAATCAAATAAGTTTGTAACAACATGCCCACAATAGTAATCAACATGTCGATAGGATGCCATGCAAACTTTATTCAGATACTAGAAGGCATGTGCACACAGGCTTTTAGAAACTGTGATGTGATAATATATATCACAAATAGATGTAGAAGTATAGATATCAAGTAACAAACTAGAATTCAGCCACATTTAAAAACGTGAGGCAACAAAGCACCAAAAGAAAACTTATCAACAGAAACTGTGAGCAGGAGATGCATTGCAACAGCGATATTCCAAAAGTCAACCCCATAAACCTGGACTAATGGAAAAAGGTGTTTATACTTTATACGTACTCTATGCCTAGGAATCTTATGAAACTCGTTATGGCTAATATAATCTAACAACCAATGGAGATTCATGTCCCAATTGTGTTCATTGAGACTTTGGTCATTTTGCGCGTTGCCTGGAATAACAATGTCATTCATTACTATATAGATCCCTAGATCAAGTAGCTCTGATAGATAAGTTGACACCTAGTAACATCATTTACGTAATAAATAAAAAACTTGGGGTCATGCAAAAAAGGCATTTGGCTCCATTTTGTTTACAAGATGCTTACCATTTTGTTGAAGCTCGTCTTTGGGGAGGGGATATCTGACAGAGCACACAGTGCCAATCTCTTTGACACGATTATGGACTACATCTGCCATCTCGGCATCAACAAGTCCACCAAAGATTACAGTTCTTGCAACTCTTCACCCAATAAAAAAAAACAAAAGAGAACGTAAATACAAGTAAGAAAGAACGAGAGACGCAGTTTTAAGGATACATACAGAATATTAGGTTTCTCGAATCTTTTAAACTACATGCTTAATCTCAATGAGATAGTCTTCCTTACAAAGGCTACTATAAATTCATTCAACATATATCTATACAAAAGTCAGTACATTACTAATCATACCTTTGCTTATCTGAACAAGTTTCTTTATCATCTAAATCAACATGAAGCTTTGTTGGTCTTTTGCGCTCAATTGGCTTCTCTATCTTTTTTGGCTTCTCTATCTTTTTTTTGGGTGGAGGAACTGATGCAAATACAAATTCAATGATAAACAAGAACCAACGCAACATAACCTACCAATCTACTTAGACTCAAAAACCAAATCTAGGCAAGCATATACCTTGCTTGTCTGTCTCAGGGATCGCACTGCCCTTGTCTGTCTCGGGAATCGAACTGCCCTTGTCACTCGGTGGCTTGGAGTTATCAGGTAAAGAGATCCCTAATTCGGAAACAAAATAAGAAGTTGATGTCAATGAATAGGTGAACTCTAAGCTACCAATAATATAATTCCAAAACGTTATAACGACATCAACCTTCAGCTGCTTTTGTACGACGCTCTTGAAGAGAAGGCCGATGCATGGCCTGTTTAACAGCAATCTTTCGGCCACCAACAATAGAACCATTCTTCAACTCAATGGCACGGTTAACATCTTCTGGTAAAGCACTGCAAAAGGACACAGCATATATATATAATACTGCAAGAAGCAATATCACTTTCTCTATATTGAAAATAGTTATCAACAACTTACAATTTAACAAACCCAAAGCCGCGGTGTTCATTTGATCCTGTGGAGAAAAAGATCATTAGTTCCTGATAACTTTCAATTTCAATTGTGATCTAAATTCACTCACCTTTATTTGTGACCATAAAGCAACGCCTTACTGGACCAACGTCGCTGAAGGCTTCTTCCAGCTGAAACAATTTGGAAGAAACATCAATTTTACAACTCTACGAAGCGAAAATCGAATTGAAAAAAGCTTTTCCATTCAGAAATTATTGGAATGAATATAGAGAGAGCTTGAAAGAAGGTTTACCTGAGCGTTGGTGATGGAATAAGGCAAGCCAGAGACGCAGACAGTAGCAGCAGAGTGTGGAGATTTATCTTCTCCATCTTTCCTCTCTTTCTTGTTTCTCCCCATTGAACGAGAGATTACGATTGGGGGTTTTTTACAGTGTTTCGAGTTGCAGAGCACTAACAGAGAGAGATAGAAGAAGGGCTGGGAAACTGATGCGGATGTGGAGAAGAAAGAAAATTAGGGTTTATTTACTAAACCACTAAACCCAAGTTAACCGACTTATCCAGATATAGCTGCTACACAGGACCGAGTGGTACGATTTCGATTCAGTTTTTTTTTCCGGTTATGGTGTTTTTCGTCAGCCGATTCATCACCTTGTTTTTGCAGCCACGAGAAATAGTAGAATAGAGTTTTGTGTAATAA
>VBRH01000558.1:0-15977 GCA_014578085.1 Cardamine resedifolia | reverse complement strand
TTGGTAAGTGACTGAGTTTTATATTAACTTAAAAATATGAGACTAGGCCTCCGCATATGAATAATGGATATGGGTTCAGATAAAACACCATTGAATTTGGGTCTATCGGATTTATAGATTTACTACCCAATATGCCAATAGGATAAATATGAATATTCGGTTCAGTTTCGATTTGGTTTTTGTTGGATTCGGGTCAGTTCGGATTTAAAATTTAAGAACCTATAAATATCCGAAAAAAATAGGTACTCCATTGGTTCGAGAATTTTATACCTGAATATACTCGAAATCTATCCATATACCCAAAATATAACCAAATTATCCGAAAACGTATATAATTTAACATACACAAACACATACAAAACTCACAAAACATATAATATAACTCCAAATTTAACATTCAATGACTAAAAATTATAGAGTAGTGACAACAAATTCAAATTACACAAAACCAAAATGTAAAACCCCTAAGTACACAGAAACCCGAACTGATACCCATGGATAGGACTACACATGATCCAATAGAGTAATTTGGTGATATTCATAACCTACCCGAACCAGTTTTTTCGGTTCGAGTTTTCGGGTTCGGTTTGTATGCCAAGGCCTATATGAGATTCAGTAATGCATAAAAGTAAATATGTAGGCAAGCACCATATATGATATAAAAATATGATTGTTAAAAAATGTAGGGTACAATTGGATGAGACAATGTAAAAGCAAAGGATTGTCTAAATATTAGACAATCCGACCTCAGAACAGGTACCACAGATTCCAAAGTTTAGGATGGTAAAACAGCTGCGACAGAGTACGTCTAAGTTTAGGAAGGTATCAGGTTGTGCTAAGACAAAATCGATACCTTTCTTTTCCACAAGGTCACAAACCTTCTTCTCCTATGTTATTGTCTTTAGAGATTATCAGCACATTTATTTTTTGATCCCTAAAGGTCTTTGCCCCAGAAAAGAAGGTTCACTAACATCATGCGAACCCTCGTACCTCTATCCCCTGGAAACGGAGATGAACATATTACATATATATTCCTTGGCTTGGCATATATAAGAAAAGAGAGAAAAGAAATTCACCTTCGAGTACTTACCCGAGGGTACTTTATTTTTCACTTATTATTTATACATCATGTCGTTTGAATGTTAGTGGACATTCTTTGTTGGGCAGTGTCAAATCCTTGATCAAATATTATTATACTCTCAAAAAACATGGTCAAAGAAGCCGTTGATTGTTTGGAAGCCTTGCATTCCACAGGTTTTGGTGTTCTCTTATCCAAAACTCTACCTGCGTGGGAGCTTCCTAGTGATGATTCAGCCTTGTTTCTGACTACCCTTTTTGACCCCAAGCCCTTAACTGGATTCATCATTGTTACTCTCTTAGTTCGGTAAATTAGAAATAAGTCATATGTTGACATAGTTTCCATCAGAATCACTAAATTGTTTCCTCACAGTATGGTTTGTCTGTGTTCTGTGCTTGGGATGATAGCTATTCAGTTTCAGAAGCTATGGATTTTCTTCCCACTGATCTTTTACTAGATTCTAACAAAGGACACAAGATTGGCTCTACATTGCAATCTAGAGCCAAATTCTGCTAGGGAATAGTAGCCATTGATGATACGATCCCAAGGGTAGCATCGTCCGAGAAAGTAAATGCTAACGCGTCCGAAGGATCACCCGAAGCTTTAACCATCATGGCTCCGACCTTAGCACCTGGGAAGACTTCACGGAAGCAAGCCAAAGACTTTGGAGAAGGATGCCTCAATCTGGTACACGCACTTCTAGCCAAGACTCCACTCGACGCACACGCCGGCCATTCCACCGATCATCACTTCACCCGAGCCGACCATGACATTCCGGTTTGGCCCAACCTTTGGGACCAGACCAAGAGTGTCTTCATCATCTCACGTGATTGAAGACACTAGTAAGACGTTAAGAGATTCATACTCTTTTCCCCTATCTCGGTTTTATCCCATTGGGTTTTTCGAGAAGGGTTTTTAACGAGGTGAATTCGTCTTAACGCATCAAAGGTTAAGTGTTAAGTGGTTTGTTTACTTCGGTATCAAGTCATTTAAATACCTAACCTTTGATCTTATCTTCCAAGCCACGCCAAGTCCATCCAATAAGCGCGGCTTCCTTCTTTCCGTTTTTACTTTGTTATTTTTACCTTTCGGTTAAGTGTTGTTTTTACTTTCCGTCTTTTACTTTTAGTGCCTAAGCGGCCGCCTTGCTTTGTGGGGACCATTAGGTTACAAGTTGTATCAGAGCTTAGCCTATTTAAAGGCCTCCCTTGCTTCATTAATAAAGTCAGACGTTTATTGCAAAGAAATCACCTTTAAACTTCTCATCGGAAAGCTATTGAGCCGAGCTCTAGTTTTTCCTTTCATTCCGCCATTGTTCTTGAGCTAGGCTCGGACAAGGGACCTCGACATCTCTTGATCTCTTCCATAGGTCTTGAGAGAAGCCATTTCATTCCCTTAAATCTCTTTCCTTTTGATCGGTTCTTCGTTTCCCATCGGAGATATCATTCCTTCTTTTCATTTCTCGCACAAAGGGAGATCCAATCGATTCAAAATCTTGGTTCTTCCTCACCATTACCATAACTGACCTTACCTCACTTCTGGGTATGTATCAATTGAGGATCCCAGAACTAGTAACTACAATGAAAGTGGACGAAGCTTTTAAAGATGCATCAGAAGAGTTTATCGATGCATCATGATAAGCTTGATCTTGAGGCTGAATCAGAGGTTCCACAAAGTTCAGAATCTGAGACCATTCGCTATGTCAAAGTTTAGAATGTTTCATTAGGCTTATCGGATTTTAAACTCGATCACTATGACGAGATTTGGTATATTTTTCACTTGATGCTAAATTTCTTTTATACTTCCGCTAAAATTCAGAAATACCCATCGAATATAAGGATCAATTGGTACTTTGGTTGTAAAGACTTTAACTTAGAACTGTTGATATATGAAAATTCATTGACATCAATTTATTAATTGACTATAATTTATTATTTATTTTAAATTATATAATGAATTAACAAAACAAAAATCTCATTTAAAATAATTGTTTCAGTTAGATTTTTAAGGCTTTAAGAAAAATAAAAGTTTTTAAAGTGTGATTGGTTAGAAAATAACTTTTAAGATTTTAAAATTATCTAAGTCTTCAAAGTTTCCAACCAATCATCCCCATCAAAACTTGACTTAAAACTAAAAACAGAAAGCAAAGGAGAAAAACCCAAAAGATTGATATAAGAAGTTGAAGTCTGTTTTCATAAAAAGAAAAAAAAAACTCAAACTTTGTTAAGTAAAAGAACTTTCTAAATCATTTTGTTAATCTCTTTAAAATAACCAAAATAGATTTTACGTGTTTTCATTTAGTTCAAAGAATGTGAGCTTGTAAACAAAAACCCTTAAAATAAATTGTGTTTTATATATTATATTTGTATGATCAAAATGTATATGAAAAACATAGGTAATGGGGACATTAAATAATATATCAACAGGGACAAAACTAAAATTTTTAATAAATTAATAGTAATTTTGAAAATTTTATCCGGAACAAGTGCCCCTCCCAATCACACCGTACATCTCCCCCTGAATTTAAGCATATCATGAATTTTATCATCATGTTTGCAACATCATATGATTGTTCGTAGTTTTTTTGTGCAATGTTTGAATGTTGAAACAATTGCAGGCAATCCTCGTTCTTGCGATGAAGTCATTTTTTTGTGCAATGCTTGAATGTTGAAACAATTGCAGGCAATCCTCGTTCTTGCGATGAAGTCATTTTTTTGTCCATTACAAGGACCAAGTCCTTCACATTCGGCGATCAAGACCTCTCCATTCCAAGTGTCTACAGATTCAATCCTTTGACACCCTTGGACTTGCTACCACTACCTCCCGGCCAAGAAGAAAGTCTACAAGGAGAGGAAAAAGCGGCTTCGTGAAGAAGATCCACGAGACCATCCGAGACAACATCGAGCGCCGGACCGAGAAGTACGCCAAGCAAGCCAACAAGCACCGGAAGCCAATGGTTCTCAATCCAAGAGATTTGGTTTGCCTACACTTTAGGCCGGAGCGTTTCCCAAAGAACCGGTAGGACAAGCTTTCTCCATGCGGCGACGGACCCTTCCAAGTCACCGAAAGGGTCAACGACAACGCATACAAGATCCCGTTACCCGGTGAGTATCAAGTCTCCTCTACTTTCAATATTGCTGATTTGATTACCTTTGATGTAGGTGAAGACTCGGTTTTGAGGTCAAACCCCACACAAGGGGGAGGGGATGATACGATCCCAGGGGTAGCATCGTCCGAGAAAGTAAATGCTAACGCGTCCGAAGGATCACCCGAAGCTTTAACCATCATGGCTCCGACCTTAGCACCTGGGAAGACTTCATGGAAGCAAGCCAAAGACTTTGGAGAAGGATGCCTCAATCTGGTACACGCACTTCTAGCCAAGACACCACTCGACGCACACGCCGCCCATTCCACCGATCATCACTTCACCCGAGCCGACCATGACATTCCGGTTTGGCCCAACCTTTGGGACCAGACCAAGAGTGTCTTCATCATCTCACGTGATTGAAGACACTAGTAAGACGTTAAGAGATTCATACTCTTTTCCCCTATCTCGGTTTTATCCCATTGGGTTTTCCGAGAAGGGTTTTTAACGAGATGAATTCGTCTTAACGCATCAAAGGTTAAGTGTTAAGTGGTTTGTATACTTCGGTATCAAGTCATTTAAATACCTAACCTTTGATCCTATCTTCCAAGCCACCCCAAGTCCATCCAATAGGCACGGCTTCCTTCTTTCTGTTTTTACTTTGTTATTTTTACCGTTCCGTTAAGTGTTGTTTTTACTTTCTGTCTTTTACTTTTAGTGCCTAAGCGGCCGCCTTGCTTTGTGGGGACCATTAGGTTACAAATTGTATCAGACCTTAGCCTATTTAAAGGTCTCCCTTGCTTCATTAATAAAGTTAGACATTTATTGCAAAGAAATCACCTTTAAACTTCTCATCAGAAAGCTATTGAGCCGGACTCTAGTTTTTCCTTTCATTCCGCCATTGTTCTTGAGCTGGGTTCGGACAAGGGACCTCGACATCTCTTGATCTCTTCCATAGGTCTTGAGAAAAGCCATTTCATTCCCTTAAATCTCTTTCCTTTTGATCGGTTCTTCGTTTCCCATCGGAGATATCATTCCTTCTTTTCATTTCTCGCACAAAGGGAGATCCAATCGATTCAAAATCTTGGTTCTTCCTCACCATTACCATAACTGACCTTACCTCACTTCTGGGTATGTATCAATTGAGGATCCCATAACTAGTAACTACAATGAAAGTGGACGAAGCTTTTAAAGATGCATAAGAAGAGTTTATCGATGCATCATGATAAGCTTGATCTTGAGGCTGAATCAGAGGTTCCACAAAGTTCAGAATCTGAGACCATTCGCTATGTCAAAGTTTAGAATGTTTCATTAGGCTTATCGGATTTTAAACTCGATCACTATGACGAGATTTGGTATATTTCTCACTTGATGCTAAATTACTTTTATAACTCCGCTAAAATTCAGAAATACCCATCGAATATAAGGATCGATTGGTACTTTGGTTGTAAAGACTTTAACTTAGAACTGTTGATATATGAAAATTCATTGACATCAATTTATTAATTGACTATAATTTATTATTTATTTTAAATTATTTAATGAATTAACAAAACAAAAATCTCATTTAAATAATTGTTTCAGTTAGATTTTTAGGGCTTTAAGAAAACTAAAAGTTTTTAGAGTGTGATTGGTTAGAAAATAACTTTTAAGATTTTAAAATTATCTAAGTCTTCAAAGTTTTCAACCAATCATCCCCATCAAAACTTGACTTAAAACTAAAAACAGAAAGCAAAGGAGAAAAACCCAAAAAGATTGATATAAGAAGTTGAAGTCTGTTTTCATAAAAAGAAAAAAAAAACTCAAACTTTGTTAAGTAAAAGAACTTTCTAAATCATTTTGTTAATCTCTTTAAAATAACCAAAATAGATTTTCCGTGTTTTCATTTAGTTCAAAGAATGTGAGCTTGTAAACAAAAACCCTTAAAATAAATTGGGTTTTATATATTATGTTTGTTTGATTTAAACGTATATGAAAAACATAGGTAATGGGGACATTAAATAATATATCAACAGGGACAAAACTAAACCTTTTAATAAATTAACAGTAATTTTGAAAATTTTATCCGGAACAAGTGCCCCTCCCAATCACACCGTACATCTCCCCCTGAATTTAAGCATATCCTGAATTTTATCATCATGTAATTTTTTTGTGCAATGTTTGAATGTTGAAACAATTGCAGGCAATCCTCGTTCTTGCGATGAAGTCATTTTTTGTGCCTCTTTCAGATTATAGTCTCTACTTGTGAGATACATAAAAAGTAAACAGAAGGTTTAAATTTCCAACAACAACATTTTTTTTGGGCGAAACAATAGTTGTCGTTAAACTTTCGGAGACAAGTTTCTATCTTATAAACCAGACTACGTATAGGATATATATATGAGCAAGATCAACATTCTCTAAATCCCAGTAGAAATAGACATCATAAGTATGATCATGTTCTCTATCAATTTTTTTATTGCTCAATACATGAAGGATAAAACTAGAATTATTATTAAGCAATTGGATTAAAAATCTAAAACGATACTTAATTTAAAACAAAACAAAAAAATCAATCCTAAAATGACACTTATTTTAAAACGCAGAGTATCATTTTGACACATTTGAATTTTTTCCTTTTTAATATAATTAACTAATGTACAATAAAACTTAATTGATAAGTAGTTTAATTATTTTTAATCATAGGTCCTTTATAAGTTATAAAGACTTCAACTCTTCAACCCACGATTAACAAGACACAAAATAAATAAATAAACTTCCTTGTATCTCCCACTTTATGTCTTCTATATCATCGTTGTTGTTTTCTTATTTTCTTTTTCTTCTAATTACGTTTGGTTTTATATTTTCAATTTTGTTAGTTTTTTTTTTCATGGTTTTTTTCATAAGTGTTTTGATTGAATAAGTAACTTTACAATATGTTACTATATCAGATTTTTTTTTTTTCTAATATCTACAAGTGCTTGCACAATTTTCTTGGTTTGCCTGTGTTCTGTGCTTGGGATGATAGCTTTTCAGTTTCTGAAGCTTTGGATTTTTTTGGCATAATTACTTTTCGGTTTGATTTACTTTAGTTTTATAAATACAACAAAACAGTGTGAGTTCATCAACTCAAATTTACTAGAGACTCTTTCAAATCAAATTCAGACAAGATTCAATTTCAATCCGGTTCATTTCCTAAAACCACATAAATAGAAAATATAAAAATCTGATCTGTAGTCCAGAGAATTTAAAACGAATCGTATCCGGTTCGACCCGGTTCGAATCGGTTATTAAATCAGTTTTAATTTACTTTGTGTATAAACGGTTAATATCTTCCCTCATCTTGGTCGTCTCAAGAAACGCATCGCCAGAGTTATCAACATCAATGGCTCTAAACCCAAAATCATCTCTTCCTGATCCAACATTCCATTCAAACCACATCTTAGACATCATCTCTTTCCGTGAACACGTTTCGTTGTTCTCTTCCTCTGGTGAATCTGCAGCTACGACTCTGTACGCATACACTTTCCTCTTCTGTCCTGGTCTGTAAGCTCGAGCCACTGCTTGCTGAGTCACTGACGGGTTTAGATGAACATCTAGAATCAATACTCTTGATGCACCAACCAGTGATATTCCTTCTCCACAAGCTTTGATCGATCCGAATAACACTTTAGCCTCTGCTGAATTGTTGAATCGCTCCATTGACATTTCTCTTTGCTCATTGCTCGAGTCGCCTGTGATTGTGAACATCTCTTTCCCTAAACTCCAACCTTTCATTAAATTCATGAGTCTCTCAAGAGTCTTTATCGGAACTATGTACTGGCTAAACACCAAGAGCTTCTCTCCTGTTGATTCACATAGAGTTAAGAGGTTGAGGAAGAACTTCATCTTCACACCATCTCTCACATTGATCTCCTTCAGCATCTTGTCCAGCTTCTTCAATGTGTTCTTATTTTCAGCAAAACCCTTTTCTCCATTAGACGGGTTTTCTTCCAAGAAAGATTTAAGCTTTGGATGAATATACAAAGCAGCACCAAGAGATATCTGCTTGAACAGCTCCATTTTTCTCAAACCCTTGACTTCATTTCTCTGAATTGAGCTCAGATTGAGCATGACAGTGAACTCACTAAGCCCAGGAAGCAAGCCTCGGAAATCTGCTTTGTGGTAATGCAAGATGTTACGGGTCATCTCGCGTAGATCATTTATCAAGCTGGATTTGGCAGAAGAGTTACTCTTCTGTAATGTAAGCTCTACTGCAGCGAAGAAAGTCCCCTCAATACTACTCTCATTCATTTGTTTTCCAATAGGTATCTCTGCCTTGCTCATGATACGGGAAAAAATCTGCCGAGTTCCAGGACGCTTCAAGAACTTGGGACGAACAAGATTCAAAATGTTGAACACCTCCTCAACATTGTTCTGGAACAAAGTACCTGTGAGAACCACCTTTCGAGGAGTCTTGACACGAGCAAGCGATATAAGCATGTTAGTCTCCTTATTCCTTGATGTATGACCCTCGTCAAGGATAAGCAATGTTGGCCTTTCAAGCAATATGCGCCTACAGTCTTCGGAAGCCACCTCTATGTCCTTATCATCACAGATGATCCTCGTAAACTGTTGGTACCCAAGAAACAGAATACTTTTTTGTTCAACCCATTTTCTCAAAACCTCCATTTGCTGCTTCCGTGATTCTGCTTTCACGCTGTAGAAATCAAGCAAGGGAATGTTCTCGACCGCCCACAAAGTAAACTCTCTCTTCCATGACTCTATGATCCCCTTTGGTAGTATAATTAATGGTTTAGTCTGTGGATTGATAGCCATGAAGCTCTGCATAAAGCTGATGAGCAGAAATGTCTTTCCTGATCCTGGAGCATGA
Source organism: Cardamine resedifolia (assembly GCA_014578085.1). NCBI lineage: Eukaryota > Viridiplantae > Streptophyta > Magnoliopsida > Brassicales > Brassicaceae > Cardamine > Cardamine resedifolia. The sequence continues at coordinate 6,962 of VBRH01000558.1, read as the reverse complement.
GCTAATATGCATCCACCTGGCTCATCCGCTGCAAGGTTGTTGCATAAAAATCTGAATCCTTCGATCTGGTGAGGCCTCATCTCCTTATCATGCCTTGGGTGAATGAACATTTTTTCTCCCAAAATGTTGGTCTGAGAAGACTGGTCATCTAAGAATGCTCTGCTTGTTTCTCCATTTCCTTGTTCACGCAAATAAGTTCTTCTTGATATCTTTGGCTACATCAGTAAAGAAGGTTGATTCAAGCTCCAAAGATTTGTAACAAAGTCAATATATACCACAGTCAGTTATCTGTGATCACTAACCTTGTAGAACACAACCTCGATCATGTTCTGGATTGGTGTCTTGATGAGTCCACAAACGCGACATACTTCTCCAACATCGTCCTTGCAGATGAAGGAATGATCACAGTCTTCGACTTGTTTGGGATCATTAGCCTGTGAATTCTCCGCCGTTACCTAACCAAGAACATGGGCAAAAATCATCTGTAAACGTTAAGAATGAAAGGAGAAGCACATACATGAATCAAAAATCGAATTTGCAAGCCCATAATAAGATTAGAGAAGATGTATGCAGCTGTTGGTCTATCATCTGTGTGATTTATTGAAAAGGTATCAATCATGAACAAGAAGTAACCTTAGATGATTCTAGAGCAAATGCCATCTCCCTCCAAAGCTCGTCTTTTTCTTCTTCATCTGAATATTGAGGACTTCCATTGTCACAATCTGAAGAATTGCTCGATGAATCCTCCTCGTCATAACTTTGCGGACTCGTCCCAGATCCTGAGCAAGTTCCACTTTGATCAGACAACTTATATGTAGCAGAGGACCAATGTTCACCATCATCAACAGTAATCACTTCCTCAATTCCCTTGAACTTCTTCAGCTTTCTATCTAGAGGCTGAAAAATGCAGATTGAGATCATAAAAATTTAAACTTGGCAACAAAAAACGGAATCAAATTTCAAACAAACATTAACAAATGTCTATATGAACAATAATCTCTGAGCTAAAAGCTTACAGTAACTGAGTCCTCATCCGAATCGATATGAGAAGACTTGGCTCGTTTTTTGTCATCTCTAGCTTCCTCAATTCCTTTCAGCTTCTTTACTTTTCTATCTAGAGGCTGAAAAATGCAAAATGGGATCACAAAAAAGTTAAAAACTTGGCACCAATAGATAGAATCAGATTTCAAACAAACATTAACAAATGTCTATGAACATTAATCTCTGCTATAAAAGCTTACAGTAACTGATTCCTGAGGCAACTCATAATCAGAATCGAAATGAGAAGACTTGGCTCGTTTTTTCTCATCTCTAGCTTTAATTTCATCCAATGTAATAGTACCATTCAAATAGTCCCGTTTCATCTCACAAAGTCTCCTTACTTTATCAGCAACCCAACCATATTTACTATCTTCAAATCCATCAAAGAGATTTGGTAGATCAAATGGGTCAGGACGTTTGGCAAGTTCATCTTGAGTAATGCTTCTCCTACTCGACCTCAAAGACCAAGCTGTTCATCATCAATCACCAGTATAATTAGAAGCAGAACCAAAAGGAATCAATCCTTTGCAAACAAAAAAAAGGGGTTTAATTACTTCAAACAAGCCCAAAAAAGATAAGATTTTTAGGTCAAAATCTCTCAATCAGGTATAGCTACTGCGAGAAATGAACTTAAAGGAAACATCATAAACCCATGTGGGTTTTAAAAATCAAAAACACTGTTAGAATCAACAGATTTGGTTCAACATTAGAAATCAAACAAAACCCATTTGGATTTTTAGATTTTCACACTCAGATTCTGAAATCTTTGAACATCCATAAACAGAGATTAACCATCTTCTTCTTAACCACACCATTTCCTTGAGTCAAAAGAGCAACAAGACAGAGCTTAAAGAAGAAGAAACAAGAGTGTAAGTGTAGTTAAACGTACGCGTCTTCCTCGCCTTGGAAAATGGAAACTGATCAGAATCCTCCATGTCTGGACGCTAAACAGAGCTACTTAGATAATAAAAAGAAGAAAAATAACGAGCAAAAACCCCCCAAAATGCAAGCTTTATAGAAGAAGCAGAGAGATTTCAAAGCAACGAAGAGAAAATAATCTACTTTTCTTGGTGGAAAAATTGAAACTTTTAATGATTTCCCATATTAGAAGTTAGTCGAGTAGCAGAGTGGCAAAGGAGAGAGACTAGAAAACTGACGGTTTTGGGAAGGTCAATACGACAAAAGTATATATACATATCTGTTGTATATGTATATGATTTCACAAATTTGTTCCCTACTGGCCAATGTGTGTTAAAAGTTTTTGATTTTATTTTTTAATAGTCACATCCAAAATAGTTCGTTTGCAAATATTTAAACATAGTCAAAAAATTTAATTTTTATATAGTATGTGTATAATTTAAATAATTTGATTGGATTAGATAGTTTTTTATTAATTGACATGACATCTTTAAAATGGATAAAAAATATGAGGTGTCATCTTAGGAGAGACACCTTGTGTTATTATACTGTTGATTTACTTAATATTTGATTTTCAATATGATAATAAATCTTTTATTTAACATCTTAAAATAGAAGTATAATAAAAAAAAATATCTATACAAAAAATGCAGGTTGAATTAAAATATTAAGAGAGCGCTTGGTAATACAATTAAAATTAAAATTAGGGTAATATGAATAAATTACCTCTAAGTTGACTCATAATTAAGTATGTGATCATATTATCTTTGTAGCTATTATACTCCAATATTAAATCAATAATTGGAAAAATTGTTCTTAAAGAATCATACATTATTTACAACATTATCTCAGGAATCCCAAAACGTTTGGGACGAACAAGATTCAAATTGTAACATTGTCTCAACGTTGTTTTGGAACAAAGTATCTATGAGAACCATCTTTCGAGGAGTCTTGACACGACCAAGTAAGATAAGCATGGTCTTCGTCAAAGATAAACAACATTGGCTTCTCAAGCAATATCCGCTTACAATCAGAGGTGGATGAAGTGTATTACATTGGCTTCTCAAGCAATATCCCCATAAAATTTTGTAACTAGTTTAATTTTGATTTAGTTGGGCTTAGCCTATCCAAAAATTAAAATGGATCCATATCTAATTTTATTGTTTTAATGTAACTGCAGTCTAGTAAATTTGTACATAGTAAAAAGGGTATTTTTGAGAATTGTGTAGTTTTTAATGTTTTTATTTATAATTTATGTAGTTTTTGAGATTTGAGTAGTTTTAGGGTAGTTTTTAAGAGGAAAATATGAGAATATTTATTTAAAAACTACCATAAAACTATCTAAATCAAAAATAAAAACATAAAACTACATTTTTTCAATTTTCTCTACTAAAAACTATTTATCCAATAAAACTCATTATAAACAAATCTTAAATCTTATATATAAGATAGAAAGGAACTCGAATTTTATATATGATTGAATTTTTTCAACCAATTTGATCAACATGATTTACGTTTTCACAACTTCTAATTAATTTGTTAATATGAAATATAAATTGAAAAAATAAGCAAAACATAATTAAAATTATAATACAATTTAATTTGTTCTTACGTATGTCTTTTAAAATATTATAACTAGTTAGTTATATTATTTTTAATAGTATAATTGCAATCACTTTAAATAATTATAAATAAACAAACTTATGGATATAAACTCTGTCTGTATCCGCAAATATAGTAGACCTAGTACAGAATAAAAATATGTTCATTTTAAAGTAATTGTCTGATAAACATGTACTTAATACCGTTACAAATAAAATACTAATAAAACAATTACAAAATATGAGTGAACGTATGAAATATGTAGGGGTGTTATTGAATTGAGATTTATTGATAATTGTAATGATTATTAGGATTGCTGAATTTAAGAAACTTTTAGAGAGTATTTAAAATATTTCACATACTTTCACCGAAAATCTCTGAAAATATCACTCTTATATGTAATATTTTGAAAATCTTTAAAAGTTGTTTAAGATGAACACAATTTTTTAAAACCAATCAACCAATAACACTAAACTTTAATAAAGTTTAGTTAAAGTTAAAGTTTTTAACTTAGTTAAAGTTTATTGGTTCACTAAACCAATCTAAAAATTAGTTAAAGTTTTTATTAATTATGACTTTTAACAATTTTTTGTAAATATTGAACCAATAATACCTAACTTTACTATAGTTTTTGTAATTCAAGATTTAATAACACCAAAATCTTAAAAACTTATAACTATTTAAAAAACACATAACCAATAACACCCCCTTAGTATATTTTTAATAAGTTTTTATGCAAAAGAATTTATAAACAAAATTATTTTGGAGACCCCTAAAAAGTAAAAACAAATTCTGCCTCCGCCCCTACTTACATTCTTCGGAGGTTGCATATATATCTTTAACCCATAAATGATCCACACAAAATATTGGTACACATACTAATGTTTGTCCTACAAATGCTTCATTGTCCCAAAAGCCTTCATTTCGCGCTTCTGTGATTCTGATCATTTTGTAGAAACAGTCGGATATATCCGACTGTTTCTACAAAATGATCAGAATCATTTATATGGATCATTAGTATATATATATTACGGTTGGAATATTTTTTTAACATATATGGTCGTAACAGTGAAATTGTGATCTATCTAGCTTACAAATTAACTAAACAGAAAAATTGATAACTTTTGTTTTACTAATATTATTGGTTATTGAATAATATAATAATTCCATCATCAGAGGTGCACACATTTAAACTGCGATACAAGTACATATTCCATGAAGGCAAGCATAATAAAAGTCTTTAGGGCAATCACGAGAATCAGGACAATCTTTGTCAGTCTTGCATTTTATCGTCTTTTTCAGCTCCATCTCGGCCTTTAGGCCCGAACAATCACACATTCCGGCCAAACATTGCGCATTTTCATTCGAACATTGCAATTTACATTCTGTTGATCCTGTGCATGATGCATTGACGTGAATTCCAGAGATGCTCACTAACAATATGCCTGATAATTACAAACACATATCACATTTTAGTTGGTCGTTTAAATCGATTTAATTAATATATAAAGAGAGAATCTAACATGAGAAATAAAGAACGAAAACAATGAAGATTGTTGTTTTTGAAGCCGTCATGTCTTTTGCCTGAATTTTTGGGATAGGAGGATTGGTTTATAAATATGTTTTGTAGAGATTTTTATTTTACATGGTGGTTCAGATGCTTATATATTTGAGTCTTGGAGCATGAATATGGCAATTTAGTTAGGACTTTAATGATAAGATTTGTTCTAGTTATTACCAATTCAACACGTAGATTCAAGTAATAATACAATACATAATAGTCCAAAACGTATAATTCTTTTCCTTAAAGAAATCATCCCCTTATTGGGTTGGTGATTTCCCAAAGTGATAAAATTTAAAAGTATCCAAACAAATCCACATCATTGATGTAATATTTGTCATGAAATCTCATTTTTCCAAAATATTGAGATTTCACATAACTTATTATATAAAACTTGATATCTTTCACAAAACTTTGACACACTTCAAAATTCTTTAACATAGATTCTGACATGTGTAAAAAAACTGTTTTATCTTTTCCCTTAAATTGAAAAAGAAAATCCACAAAAAAATAATAATAAAATGAATACTATTTACTTTCCATTTATTTTTGTATATGTTAAATCTTATTATTTGATTTTCAATAAAATTTAAAAGTTTCTTTTCAAATCTAGATTTTTATATTTTCATATTATTTGGTTTCTGATGAAAGAATTTCACACGTTCTAATTATTTGACAAAAAAATAAAATTGATTGAGTATAATCTAATCTAATTCATTAGCCTAATTTACTGCATGTTAAATAAAGCATAGACTAAATTGGGTGGATTAACCCATGAACATATCAAATTTAATGGATCATGTCAACGTATAAATCTATTTAGTTTCATTGATCAAATAGTTTAATATATCAACCCAGAAACACATAAATTTATTTATAATAACTCAATTATCATTTTAGTAATAATTAATTAATTTCTGGAAATTCAAGAAATTACGGAGTCACATTTTTTACAAAAAATTATGAAATTAAATTATTAGTGAAAATTGCGGGATAATGTTTTTTAAGCAAAATTTTGAAATCACTTCTTAGAAGAATTAGAAAATCAGATTTTTTGAGATTTGACAATAATATTGATAATGATAACTACTTATTTATTAAAAAGATTTATATGTAACATATTTAGAAAAGATAAAATTTTATAATGTAAACAAATAATGAGTCATAATGATAAGACACATCTAATCTTCCAAAATATTGATTGGGATAAAAATAAGTGAAATGATATCGAACAAAAGTAGTGATAAAGAAATACAAAATTTAAAAGTAGTTTTTGGAATTGTTATATGTTGATTTCTTTGTTCGAACTACTTTTGAATGTTGATAGTTGTATAGAGATCGATCTATTTTACATTTGACATACATTATTACCAAACGTATTCAAATCATAGTATAAAATATATATATATATATATATTTTTTTTAATGCGAAATTTATTAAACAATAAAATAAATATTTACATAGTTTGGTATTGTTGGATAAGCTTCAAAGAGATAAACTTAAAATGTCCTTAAATCAAGTTGGATTAGGAATACGATAAGCTCAATATAATCCTAACTGAATTAGGAGCTATCTAATTCTGGTAGTAAAGGAAATAGGTTTAGAGGATGAGGAGGTGCTAAACTTATATATATGGTTGCCGAGTTGTGGTAAATCATAAGAGAGAAAAAAGAGTTTTGGAGTGTTTAATTTTTGAGAGAGTTTTCTAAACATTAATAAAGAGAGATTCTTTATAATCAAAGCTAAGATCTTACTTCAATTGGTATCAGAGCAGTAGGTTAAGAAAGATCCTGGTTGTTTTCATCTCAAAGACAACACGAAGATCATACGGACCTATTC
>VBRH01000557.1:13895-46786 GCA_014578085.1 Cardamine resedifolia | reverse complement strand
AAAAAAAAAAAAAAAAAGGAGAGATAAAACCTTCACTTTTTCCCTACTTCCTTCACTTCACGCAACCTAAAGGCCATTATTAATGTTATTTTATTTTTATCAATTTGTTTTATATGTTGAACATTTCTATTTTTTTGTCCTCCACTAATGAATAGGGTGCATCTCATATTTACGTTTCAATAACAAATATAAAATATAAGGTTAGAAGAAGTAAACTTAATCACAATCTCTAACAAAACTTTCATCGTTTACTCCTTACTCAACTATCGTCTAAATTCATTTAATTATTTACTTTTCAAAATTTGAACCCTCATAAATTTTGTAGGGGAACTTCTGATGCACTTCTCATCACTGCATTTATTTCTCTGGGGAATTCAAAATTCGAATATGATAATTATGCGTGTTATACGTATCACACGGCCAGGATCTATCATTACGATTTACGAAGTTATTTACAGAAACCTCGACACCAACATTCTATGTACTTATGTTTTTTATACTACATATCATCAATTCATTAACCACGTCAACATTTTAATTTGCAAACTTAGATCAAATATACATATATAAACGCTTGTGTGTAGGGAAATGTAGATTGAAATTAATTAATTTGTTTGCCGAGTCAACAACGAACCGACTTTTTTAACTAACACAGATTGATCTATGATGTTTTCGCTTCACAGGTACTGAATCGGCAACAATTCTAATCATGTATCGTTAGCTTATGCGTTGACTTGGACATTATAATCATCTAGAAAAAGTTTGAATCCGTGTTCAAATCATAAATATTAGTGAATTATTAGCAACAAAAACATTATTTATTTTTAGTCAACTTATCAACTAAAGAATCTAGACGTGCAAAGTCAAACATATTAGCAATTTTTTATTACTAAAATGAATATGTTGGCAAAAATGTCAAGGAAAAAAAAACACAAGATGGTCTTCTTTAAATAATTGGGTAGTAGGCAGACGAATGTCTTTTAGACAGAAACAAAACACGCTTCTCTTCTTCTTCTTCTCTCTTCTCTTCTTCTAAAGGTTTCAACATTTTCAACTACACACATCTCTTTTTTTGGTCATCCCAACCACACCATGAGCTACCAGCACCAGCACCACCAGCCGCCGAGCTATGCGACCGACCCAAACACCATGTTCGTTCAAGCAGATCCCTCCAATTTCCGCAACATCGTCCAAAAACTCACCGGAGCACCAGCTGACCTCTCATCCTCTTCCTCCGGCGTCTCCGCTGCACAACAGAAGCTTCCATTAACTCCAAAGAAACCGGCGTTCAAGCTCCACGAACGCCGTCAATCATCAAAGAAAATGGAGCTCAAGGTCAACAATATCACAAACCCCAACGACCCTTTCAGCCATTTCCACCGAGGATTCCTCGTCTCTCCGGTTTCTCACCTCGACCCATTCTGGGCGCGCGTGAGTCCGCATTCAGCGCGTGAGGATCACCACGCGCCACCTGACAAGGAAGAGCAAAAAGCCATAGCCGAAAAAGGGTTCTACTTCCTTCCGAGTCCGAGAAGCGGCGCCGAGCTGCCGGCACCGGAGCTTTTGCCGCTGTTTCCTCTTCGTTCTCCTAACGGCACTAGTCACCGGATTGAAGATGATTATTGCGACTCTTAATTAGAAACTCTAATCGTAATTTGAGTTTAGGCTAGTAATCTTAAGTTGGTGACACGTGATATTGCTGTTGCTTTGTACTATTTTTGTTAGGGCTAATATCCGTTTTTATTTAACCTAGACGTTTTTCTATTATCCTTCATCAATCTTTTTGAAGGGTCAACTATTCCGGCGCGTGTACTCCAATTCCTTTTAGAATATAATCTTAAATTCTTACATTAGTCAATGAAGACGAGAATGTAGATGTGTGTTTAGATTGGTGATAGAAAAAAAAAAAAAGGAAAAAATTGTTAAAGTGAAAAGTAAACAAAATCAGAATAGTTAAAAGAGTTGATAACAGAGCTATGTAGTTTGATTTTTAAAATTTTTTTTGCTATAATCAAAATTATTAATTAAAATCGCCATTTTTAACATTTTTTTTACAAGTCTACCATCAAACAACGTAATATTTATATCTTTCAATTTTTGTCTATAAAAAAAAAAAAATTATATCTTTAATTTGTCATAAAATCAAGTTGATGATGTAAGAGCTGCTGAATGAATAGATAGCCTACATAGGCCGACTTATTAATAGATACAAAAATGTGTTGACTTTTTGGTTAAGAAGAAAGTAAATAAGCTAAATTCTCTGTAGTGATAGGGTACAGTGTAACAGTGCTCCATAAATTATTATTTTTTCGTGTGTGTCATAAAGCTGCCAGCCGTTGGATTTAATGACAAAGCTGTGACGCAGAATGAAGCGGCGCCTATTTCCTCTGCAGATCCAACGGCTACGATTCAATTTTGCTGCTACTTTTTTTTATTTGTATAGATGAAAAAATTAAATAGATGTTACTTGTAACAGAGGGTGTCTCTGCATCTATCTTTAAAGTCAGTTGTCAGTCTATCTTCGAACTCTGCCCCTCAGGTGTAATCCATATTTCAAACCTCTGCTCATATCACAGCCGTCCATTTGTCCTAATTTAAGACCTAAATCAAGTTCCCTCCGAAGCCCATTTAAGTCCAAGAGGGCATCAACACAACTTGGTCTATCTATATGGGCATAAAGTAACATATGTAAATAGGCTAGTCTATGAAACCCATTTCGAAGACAAATGTTGGTAAGTTTTTTTTTTTGGTTTTCTTTGTCACCTTAAGATACAGAGTACAGACCATTAAAACTTAAAAAGTTTGAATTTTCCTTTTGAAGTTTTCTTTACGACAGAAAAATAAACTAAACGTCACACTATAGTTGAATAAATACCATATCATATAGAATTAATAGAATATGTATATTTACATTCACATAACTAAATTTCTTTTCTATTTTTTTCACGAAAAGATTTATACATTAGCACACGATAAAAACTGATTAATTTGTTGAGATTTAGGTTCAAACTCCAAAGATTGGAGTTTTTTTTTCATTAGACCTCCAAGAAGCAGCCAGCTTGAACGTGACCAACTTGTGTTTCCAATTTTTCCCATCGAGAACCACTTAAATCACAGAGATACCCTACGGTGGCTTCACCGTAACCAGCCAAAGCCTTGCCGTTGCCGATCACAATCAGCTTTCCCGGCCTCACTGCCAGGTAAGCCACATTGTGCACATCAGCAGGGATCTGGCCCACCTTCTGCCACGTGTCATTAATCAGCACCATCACATCCCCACGCCAGCAAGCGTACAAATCTCCGTTTTCACCGGCGGCGCAGATCGGAGGGAAAACAGTATCGCCGGTGTCATCGAGGAAGTCTTCTGTAAGAGGACCCCACTGCCACGTAGACACATAGAACGATTCAGCGGTTTGACTGAATTGCCCTTGTTCCTCCGTGGCATATCCACCGATGACATGGAAACTGCCAGCGTGGAATATCGCTTTGCACTCGTCTCGTTCCCGCGCCATATCCGGCAAAAATGTCCACTTGTCTTCTGCCACGTCATAAACTATTGCTGACGTCAGCGCGCATTTCTCTTCGTCATGGCCGCCCGCAACCAACACCGTCCGATCCGAGTCGGAAGCGCAGCCGAAGAAGGATCTGCGAACACCTGGCATGGTTGCCCCCACGCGCCATTTGGAGGTGAGGAAACTAAAGACGAAGACCGAATCGGAGGCCTGCCATGTAACCGGGTCAAGCCCACCTAAGACAATAAGATCCGATCCGACAGAAACCAATCTACAGAACAGAGGTAGTCCGTTAGAATGACCCGGAATTGAAGGAAGCTCCGTCCAAAGACCCGACCCGGATTCAAGAACAACTACCCGGTATTCAGGCGTAGCGAAACTCTTTCCGGATCCGGAGTCTTTGTCCGGGTCGACCCGAGCCTGTGACAAGATAAGAAGCTCCTGGCTATGGCGTGAAGCTTTTCGCTGATGGAAAAACTCAGAGAGGAAAATTTCACGGTTCCAGCCTTTGCAAACGGAGGCGATAATAGGGAACTGTTTGTATGAAGCGCGTAGGAAACACTCTCGGGCAACGTCGTCGGGAAGATTGGGGATAAGCTCCATCGCGAAAATATCAAAGATTGAAGTTTTTTTTTTTCTTTATTGTATTGAAGCTTTTAGAAGAGTGAGAGTTTCAGTGAAAAGAGGAATAGAATTGAGAGAGAAGGTTGAAGATGATGAATGGGAAAAAGGAGAGTGTGCTGCTTTAATTTATATAGATAGATATTTCAAGATAAGTAGTGTTTCTAGAAACTCGTTTATTCATTTATATTCCTCTTTATGGACTTACAAAATAGATCGGGAATTTTATTTTCGTCTGATAATTCGGGGAAAAATATAATATTTTGTAAGCTTGTTTATATTTTATTTTTAAAACGAGATGAAGATAACGACATTTGAAACGGTTAATGGTTGTGAGCTTCAAGATGGAGACTTTGAATCAATTGGGACAAGGGTTTTTTTTTTCAAAGAACTGGGACAAGTTGAAGAATGCGATGTTCCATAGCTATTTGTTTTAGTGGGACATACATATCCATTATACAGCATTAAAATTCCAGATAACAACCAAAATATATACAAACATAAGATGAATACATGAAAATTATGTCGTTGTAAGAGAGTTCGAAAATGAATAAAAGAGATATTAAAAAAAAAAAATGTATACATGCAGGCCCTCTTTAAGTATTTCGAGAACCCTAGGCAAAATACAAAAAATGGGCTTTTTTATACAATGTCAATAAAATTTTACAACATTTAAATATTAAATAAAATAACAAAATAAAATTTAGGCGTGAATCTCTATATTTATAATACAAAATATGTTGCTAGTTTGTTGGAAAAAAAAAAGACTATGATCTTGGTTTAGATCTTCAACGGTTCTTCGAAGTGCACTACATAAAAAAGCTAGCTAGATCTGGAAAAAAAAGTATCAATTATTTCAAAGAAAAACAATTACATAAAACGTTTCGCTCTACCCTTTGTTGATGCAAAATCATTGATAATTGTTTCAAAATCCATACTCTCCAAAACGTCATTTTCAATGCATAAAATTGCTAAACCGTTCAATCTTGATGATCTCAAATAATTTTGGACTATTGCTGGTTTTATAATACATGGATGGAAACTGAAGGCCTTTGGACTATTGCTGGTTTTAGAATTTATTTTACTTTTTGTAAAAGAATTTTAGATTTTGGACGTTGTTTTGACACTTTACTTTGTTATATATAATGCTATACAAAACTATATAAGTATGCTAGTGCGCAATAAACAAGAGTATACTCATTTATCGTAAAACTGAACACTTAACACATTAAAGACGGTACTTTCTGAATGTACCTTCTGAATCTAGATTTTAGATCACGCCCTTTCTTTTCTCATATTAAAATATTAATCGGACCACGCCCTTTGCTTTGTATAATATCGATTTTCTAATTATAAGCAACCGAACTTGTACATTAATTCATTAACATATATGTATACTACACATAAACGACGGCAAACGAAAATGATATTCGTATACAAAAAAATTCATTCTTTAAAACAACTAGATTCTTCCGTATGATCAAAGACATGATACATAGTTAAAGAATCTAAGATGCAGACAACGGTATAAAAAAAAAGTGAGGGGATGGCGAGAGGAATAGTACAAAAAAATAAGTACTATATATATATAGCAAAGTAAATTAATAACTACTAAATTTATAAAATATTAAAGCAATACCACAAAAGTGGTTCCTTTACATTGTGTGTAACATATATAATCCAAACACATAATAGCGTTTAAAGTTTAATTAGTATCTGTTTAAGTAAAACAAAAATTTATCCAAATCCAGCTTAAAAGTAATGTTTTGGGAGTCTTTTCTCGTAACTTCCCGTCTAGATTATATTTTCTCTAACCCTTCTAGATTTTTTTTTTTTATAAATAAATTGTTTTATTATTCCGCTTGTTGTCTGCACGTATGTCAATATTCGGTCGGCCATAAACAATTGATTATTGAATTATTATCTATCTCTGCTATAATACTCGACGTCTTTAAACTATTACACCGATGAACAAAGATATTTTTTATTTCAAATGTTGTGAATAGTATATAGCGACCATATAGATATTTTTTTTTCGTGATTATATGGATCTTTATTAAGCTTCTTAACGTGTGTGACATAACGATGCGAAAGTGTGTCTCCTTACACAAAAGCGGTATACTAGTACACTTTTAAAATTTTTGAATTAATCCAATCATTTATGCTTAGTAATTTAATCTGTAACGTAGAGGCATTTGTTTACATATACAATATTTATTTAGCTGTACAAAATTTAATAATACAATATTCGGGAAGCAGCATGTTCCATGCAACTTGGACTAGGTCTAGTGTCCACATGGTGTATAAAGCTGTAATCATCGTAAACGTACATATTTGGTTATTAAAAAATAGTTTCATGATTATGCACCCATTCATGTATTTGCATATGAATGTAACTTGATTTTATGGTTTATTATACCAAATATATAGTGAGATCATTGGGTAGCTGGGTAAATTCACCCTATATAGTATTATAGACTACGTAAAACAAAACGCACGGTACCGAATGAAAGTTAATATATTATTTTCATATTGATCAATATTTCGCATAATTTTGTTTCTAGCAAAAAAAAAATATATATATATATGGCTTAGGTATTTCTATATTTAAAAGTGTTTATAATCTCTATACGTGATCAAATCTATCTGTTTTTATATAATATCCAACGGGGTAAATTAATAACAGATAATTAGTCCACTGTTGCCGCATATCAAACTACTAATAAACACTGCGACGTGGGATAATTAAAACGGAGACAAGCTACAACAAGGAACAAAACGACATGGCGTCCGGCTGACAAAAGGTTGAACTTGAAGAAAACAGAACAGCACGGCGTCCGAATGCAAAAATGTGGACGAGAAACAAAACGACACGGCGTCGACATCCTTAAAGGGAAGAGTCGTGATTCGTCGGGTGGCTCTTTGATAAATCAAAACAATAAACGACGGAAGCAATCCGTTTCTTCGCAGATAGGAACAGTCCGAATAATAGACTATAATACTGCATTGCTGGGGATGTTGGACCCACATAATCAATGTTCCTGTCGAATTTTCAAAGCTCTTATAGTCATCATATTTATTTGATCGCGTTCGATAATTCATATATCTATATATATATATATATATATAAGGTATTTCCGTCACAAGAAAATTCGCCAAGCCATTGATAAAAAGAAAAAGACACGAAAAAATTGGGCAAATAGTATATTTTTAATGAATGAGAACGATGGAGCATGGATTTATTTGACTCGTTTTTATTGTCGACCGTTCGATTAAACTAGGAGCACGAAACTTCGGATCAAACGGGAAACGTAGAACATGCAAAAAAAAAAAAAAATCTCGATCTAAAATTACCGAAGCTAACTGATAAGGCTGGCAATAAAATGATCGATCGGAGAATATAAGATTAAGAAGAAAAAAAAAAAAAACAAGAGCTTGTGCTTTAGCACTAGAAACTTATCCAACACCGCAGCAAACGCTGGCCAATTAAACCATCTCCATTAAACATATTAAGTAGGGTGTTTTAACATATAATTAAAAAAGAAATATCAATATTATAAAATAATTTTTTAGAGAATATGAGACACTATGTCTAAAGTGTCTTAAGACACTTTTATTGAGTTTAGTATTATTTTTTAGACACCCATAATATTAGTATTTTATAATATAAATTTATGTTAAGACACTCATACAAATTATGCAATATAGATACTCTTACCCAATAGAGCGGTAATTTGTCCCAGAGATGGTTGACTTGATGCATTTTTCTATCAGGCACTCAATGACTAGAGAATTATATGCATTATTATTTTGCAATTTGACTTAAACCAAGTGTATTATTAAAATCAAACTGTTACGAAGACATGGTTTGCCTATATGTATATTTACAGCGCGAAAAAGAAATAGAAATGGATATTTATGCGGTCAACATCAGTTTAAAAGCTCGTACAAGATAAGCTCATGACTATAGTTTCCTTAGATATTTTACGTCCTTTTTATCCATCCACGATGATGGTTATCCACTAGCTGACGTGGACTTTGTATCTTCTACTGCCAGTAATTGTATTTCTTTTTCCAAGCGCACCGAACCATTACTTATTTTCATCCGCATCATCAAGAAAAGTAGACTTTTCTCATTGATTTTAAATTGTTTGTAACATTATCCCTTTATTTATGTTACTTTGAAAGAAACAAAACTGACAATATGTGTTCATGTTAATTAAATAATAATAAGATAAGAAAATCAGGATGACTAAATAACTAATACACTTCGTTTTCCCCTACAAGATCTAAAGTGACTCGACTCGAGAGAGAAAGCAAAGACTAAGGTAAATCAACAGATTTTTTTAGCTGATAAAACACATTTATTATATTATTAGCGTCGAAACAGACGAACGACAACACAACGGTCAAATGAACATGGCCAAAGTCAAGCGAGAAAAGCGAAAACAGAACGTGCCAAAGCCATTGAATCCGCCTAGAAGCATATAACTAACAAACATGTGAGTCGTGACGATGGCTTATAAATTAAAATTAGTCGTTTAGTACGTAACTTTTAAGAAAAAAGCCCTGAAATTTCGGGACCGGGTTCAAAAGTCCAAAATAGTTTGCTGTTAAAATGAAAATAGACATTGACATGTTTTGACTCAAGTGTTATTCACAGACTTGGCCCTGAAATCGTATTAGCAGAAAACAAGCTAAGATGATGAGCGCATGTGAGGGGTTTGTGTTGTGGATGTCTGGAAATGAGACATGGCACTTAAACGATATGGACAAGGACAGGCATATAATTTCCTCGCCTTGTAAGAATATTCAACGAAGGATAAAAGATGAAAGAACAGAAACACGAGTATGGCTAATTAATGCCGACATCAGTACATATAACTAATGGAGAGCAAATCTCAGCGTTATCTTATCGAGGTTCATGAGCCGAGCGATCTCATTCTTAAAAGGTGTTATGCATGAATGTCTCCTTCATTTCCTTTTGCTCGCACATCTACATACATTCACCTATATATAGTCTGGTTGATTCTCTATACTTGTAAACTTCATTTACCTTATAATTTGAGTGAGATCGACCAACAGCAGAAAGAATAAAAGAATATCAGAATCAGCTTCATCTCTACTCTTTCTGCTCTGGTTTATTATTATTTAAAGCAAATAAATAAAGGAAAACAGTAAAAAACGTGAAAGCAAAAATCTGGTAAAAACGTGAACGGCAGGATTCGAACCTGCGCGGGCGAAGCCCACATGATTTCTAGTCATGCCCGATAACCACTCCGGCACGTCCACTTTTGTTAGATATTCCAATTGGTAAATTTAATACGTACAACTTCGTTGTTGACTTGAGTTCCGGCATTCGCATCAATTTATTTGACCATCTATCTGATGCTCTCTCGATCAGCAAGGAAGAAGAAGAGAGGTGAAGAAGCCAAGCCAAGCCAAGCCACGCTGCGTTAAGGTATGTTCTCTGCTGAAGTTTATAATCTTCCCCTGCTGCTGTATGTTCATGGAGATGCTAGGTTTAGTATAAATCCGCCATGTTTCTGTCCAATGCAACGGCTTTTTTTTTGTATTCATAACGATTTCCCGTGTTTCCATTATTTGATTCGATCTCAACTCGAATTCTAATACCTCTTCTGTGATTCTTTGCTTTTTGAAAAAACCCTTTGTCCCACCCAGACTGGGTTATATAATTCTTAACTCTTATATCCTTAGATTTAATGTCTAAGGACTGCTTTACTTTTTCATCATTCTTTTGCAGGTTTCCACCGTTTTCTCTCTGGGTTTCAAGTAATTAGTTACTTAGGTTTTAGATAGTGTTTCCTTGTAGAGAAGAAGGCTTGTGTTGTGT
The DNA here is from genome assembly GCA_014578085.1 of Cardamine resedifolia. Taxonomy (NCBI): domain Eukaryota; kingdom Viridiplantae; phylum Streptophyta; class Magnoliopsida; order Brassicales; family Brassicaceae; genus Cardamine; species Cardamine resedifolia. Next base: position 36,799 of record VBRH01000557.1, on the reverse strand, counting down.
TGTGCAGAGTATTCTCTGTAGTGTGGAGGACAAGATGTCCCAGAAGCGAAATCTTCCTTCTTGGATTAGTTCAAGGGATCCTGAGACTAGTCCCAGTAAGTCTCATTGTAAGAAGCCCAAAGATGAAGATGATAAGCAGATTATACAACAGAACGGTGGAAATGCCCCTTCCAACAATTCGGAACATAAGAAAATGTTACCTGAGTCAAGCTCAAATACAACTACTTTCTCTACACTTTTGGTCTGTGAGCCTATATGGAGTTGTTGAAACTATACCATTTTATCTCTTGTTAATTTGTTTGTGCTTTCCATGATGGAGTTAAAAGATTAAACGGTGCAGGAAGGAGTTGTTTTTGTGCTGTCCGGATTTGTTAACCCTGAGAGGAGTACACTAAGGTCACAGGCCTTGGCAATGGGAGCCACATATCAACCTGATTGGAACTCTGACTCTACGTTGTTGATCTGTGCTTTTCCTAACACTCCTAAGTTCCGTCAAGTTGAAACCAACTCTGGAACTATTGTCTCAAAGGTTACCTCTTTCAAGTGATCCTATGCTTAATTTTATTTGCTCCTTTGTATATGCTAATATTTTCTATGTTTCAACTGTCTCCAGGAATGGATAACCGAGTGTTATACGCAAAAGAAGTTGGTGGATATTGAGCAATACCTTATGCATACTGGAAAACCATGGAGGAAAACCAGTGTTCCCCTAGATGCTATTCGAGGTAAAAAGAAATATGTATATGGGAAAGGCTTTGAGTGGAATATCTGTTTTAACCATTTTCTTTTCTCTGAGTTTCATCAATATCACCTTGTTTTAAAGTTGATGTTTGGCTAAATGGTGAACAAGAGAATAGTTTTTCTTATTACCCTGAGTCACTTCGATGTTCAGTTGACCTCATGACACTTAATTGATTGTATTCCAGAAAAGAGCGAACACCTATCTAAGAAATCAGAGAAGCAAGTAGAGAGAAAACCAGAAACAAGGGGAGCACCATCTACCTCATCCAAGGTATGTTTAAATCTTCATTCATTAGACCACAACTGATGATTTTCTGGTTAGTTTGCTCCAATCAGTGGTGTTTGACTGTTTATTTCCGTATCTTCACAGAATAGATCAGTTTGTAATCTTGTGAAAGAGCCAGTTTCTGTTACGGAGGTGAAGAAATGGGCCAGGGATGACCTAACTCAAACCATCTCATGGCTAAAGAGTCAGGAGGAAAAAGTAAGGGGGCATTATTATTGTATGTTCTTCCAAAACACATGTTCTTTTTTGGTGTCTGTTGTCTAAACGATTGTAAAACAGCCAGAACCAGGTGAAATCAAGCGAATAGCAGCGGAAGGAGTCTTAACCTGTTTACAAGACGCCATAGATTCTCTGGAACAGAAGCAGGTTAATCTCTCTGAACATTTATAGTTGCTTTATCAATGGCCTTTTCTTGTGTACATTTCTAGAGCTTAAAAAAGTTCTTCCTCGTTGGCATTTGTTTAAATTTGATCAGTTTCATGTTGGTTGAATAAAGCCGTCTGAATTTTATTCTCGAATGTTCTTAACTTTAGGACATTGGATCAGTTACGGAGCAGTGGAGCTTCGTCCCTCACGTAGTGAAGGAGCTTGGAAAGATGGAATCTTCTAACTCCATAGCTTCAAAGGAAGAAGTTTGCAAACAAGCAAAGTCCTGGAAGAAGATCTACGAGGCTGAGCTAGCAAAAGCGGGAGAATCATCGGGAACAAAAAGCAGAGGGACCTCTCAGGTTGCTTCTGGCTATGACAGTGATGAGACCGTTGAGATGACAGAAGAAGAGATAGAAATTGCTTACAGGAACGTTTCTTTAGAGTCTCTTTAGATCAAAGTTGTAACATTTTGATGCACATGAGAGAGCAGACGTTTGGTTAGTCGGTTTTGTTCGGTTGAGCAGAATGTTACTATTTAAAAATCGAAATTTACCCGGTTTGTCCGGTTCTGATTCTTTTAAGTTTTTTACTCTTTTTTTACAGTTTGAATCGGTTGCAATCAATTCGGTTTTTATTCGATTGTAGCGTCGATGATATATGACATGATCGGTTTGTACAAATTGTTTGAAACAGCTTTGATTATATGTGTGAACCGGTCTAAAATCGGAGAAAGGAATATAAACCGGAAACATAAAACCGAGATGAAGATTGAAGACAGACCCTAATTTATACCCTTTATGGGTTTGGTCTTGAGAGAGTTGTGCCTTGTTTGTTCGCAGTAGGGTTGAAGCGGATAGTACGCCACCTCTCTCTCCCTATCGAACTCGCGAAGAATATCTTCTTCATCTTCTTCGTCTTCGCGAGCAAGAAAATGGGGGCTTCGCTTCCTCCTAAAGAGGCCAACCTCTTCAAGCTCATCGTCGTATGTTCCGATTCCCTCTGTTTTGTCTCTCAGTTTCTTACCTTTTATGCGATGTAATGTTTCTAGTCGGCCAAAATTGGAATATGATGAGCTTAATCTGCTTTTGTTAAACCCTAAATTAAGTTAACCGTCAATGTGTTGGGTCAATACAAAATTCGTTGACATGTCAAGTAAGCTCTGTGGAGTTTTGGTACTTTATTTGATGTAGCAAGCAAGTTAACTTAGCTTCAATTACTTTGACTATCGGCTATTGTTAGTAGACCCTAATGACCTTGATTGCTTCTGGGCTTCTTTAGCCGCCTAGGATCTTTCAGAATTTTTAAGCTTAAGGATTCTTAATTTAATTTATGGAATATAAACCAAGCTTTACGAATATATTAATTACTGAATTTTTTCTACCTCACTTGATCTCTGTATGCTACATGCATCTTGATTTCAGTGTTTATATGATTATACCTTTAGCAAATTCTTGTTACCACTAACATATTGATTATGTCTACTTTAGCATAGGATTTTTTGGTTTTTTTACCAATATTGTTGAAGCTTTGAATAGTTTCGGATTTTTTTTTTATATATGTATTCTTCTCAAGTGTTTTTAGTATATCATACAAAGTTATTCTGAGCGAATCTTATAATGCAGAAATCTTATGAGACTAAGCAGTACAAGAAGGGACTCAAGGCAGCTGATGCCATATTAAAAAAGTTTCCTGATCATGGGGGTGAGTTGTCTCTTATCAAAACTTTCCTTCGTTTCTTTTGTTGTTTAATATTAATATCTTATTGCTATTTGAATTCGCAACTCTATGGAGCTTACTACATCAGTTGAGATCAATCTACTTGTATCTGGTCTACCATGCGCTTGGGTCTCTTATCTGTAGTTTAAGAATCAATCACTGTTAGAAAATTCACCTTATTTTCTTTGTTCCTAATTAAGTAAATAAACTCGTTTCTAGTGTATGATCATCTACTAGAAACAAAGGAGATGCTTGGTATTGTTTATTTTTGTTAGTTGAGATCTGTTCTGCTTTGTGTTATACGCTGTTCTTGCTTCTGCTGTATGGTTCTTTTTTACTGCATTATTTGTCATCCCTTTTACTTGCTTTTCCTTCTTTTTAAGACTTGCTGCTTTTATTTTTTTGTCATTTTCAGAGACTTTATCAATGAAAGGACTGACTCTGAACTGTATGGACCGCAAAACTGAAGCATATGAGCTTGTTCGGCTTGGTGTGAAGGTTTGTATATGCTCTTCAATAATCATAACTTCACTCCTTAGTTTCTAGAAACGGTAATTTTCAGGGTAACATAGGATGTATACATTTTTTTTTCATGCAGAATGATATCAAAAGCCATGTTTGCTGGCATGTGCTTGGTCTTCTGTACCGGTCAGACAGAGAGTATAGAGAAGCCATCAAATGCTACCGAAATGCTCTTAGAATAGATCCTGATAACCTTGAAATACTCAGAGACCTCTCACTCCTGCAGGTAAGGAAAAACTAGATTGAGGATAATTTATTTAGTGTGCAAATTAGATGTTTCGCTCTCAAAGCTATTGGCGATTCGCACTTTTATCACTGTTTCCTTGTTTAAGCTTGTTCCAGTTTTAATCTCTGTTGATGCTTTTAACAATTTATCATATTGTATACTTTCTTATTCCTAGGCACAAATGCGGGACTTATCCGGTTTCGTGGAGACCAGGCAGCAGCTTTTGACTTTAAAACCTAATCACCGAATGAACTGGATAGGCTTTGCAGTCTCGCAGCATTTAAATGCAAAGTATGTTATGGTCCTTGAACCCTTAAAACTAATATGATGCGGTACTCTACTCATTGAATGGAATGCTAGTTTTTCTTCTATGCACTATTGGCTAGCTGGATAATGCGCTGGTTTATTCATATGATATGCAATTGCAGTCTTGGACACTTAAGGAGTATATATCGTATACCTTTGTTGGGACAGAACCTTACATCATATTTTTAGGAAATAATATACCAATGAACTTTCAGTAGAATTCTGGAACTTTTTTCTATTGACAAGTAAAAGTTAGCCATGTATATTGATCTTGATCATTTAACTTGTTTTTTTTTTTTAAACCAGTGCTTCTAAAGCTGTTGAAATTTTGGAAGCGTATGAAGGCACCTTAGAGGATGATTATCCTCCTGAGAACGAGCTAATTGAACACACTGAAATGATTCTTTACAAGGTATCGAGCAGAAATTTTACAAGTATCATACATTTACGGATGCCTTTCTAGGCTTTTCCTCTTGAAAATTTTGCTTGCCATAAATGGGTCAGTGTAGCCTCTGGCATTCATTATTTGCTTGTGTCTTACGTTTTTGAAACACACCTGTACTACTTTGGGACAAAAAAATACCTCTCACAAAAAGAGTTGGATATGAACCCTGCAAAGTCTCTTCAAGCCACCTGGAATGCTCTGTTCACTCTTTCCCCCTGAAAATCTCAGCTTGGTTTTTTTCCTTCCAGGTTTCTTTACTTGAGGAGAGTGGTTCTTTTGACAAAGCTCTTGAAGAGTTGCACAAAAAAGAGCCAAAAATAGTAAGTTTATAAAACTGATAGTTGAATGTATTTGGATCATAGGACACAAGCATAGAAGTAGATTTAACATTCCTCATTTGTTTGTTTGTAGGTTGATAAGTTGTCTTACAAAGAACAAGAGGTATCTCTCTTGTCAAAGGTTGGTCGTCTAGAAGAAGCCAATAAACTCTACAGGGTTTTGCTTTCCATGAATCCAGACAATTACAGGTTTTTTCCTTTTGCACTTCAAAGCCATCTAGAACAATTAGCTGTGTATTTTCTGTTTTTTCTCTATTGTCAAATCTGTTTGCTCTGCTTTATTAATTTTTGCAAAAATTGACAGTCTTTACTTTTGACACTCTCAAAGGCTTCTATATATTTTTGGGTACTGTCAAGTCTTTTAAACAAATAAAACAGTGCATTCCTTACTTTTTCAGATATTATGAAGGCCTCCAAAAATGCCTTGAATTGTATTCAGAAAGTGGTCAATATTCGTCCGACCAGATTGAGAAGTTAAATGCCTTGTACCAGTCTCTGAGTGAGCAGTTCACTAGGTCATCAGCTGTTAAGGTGAGACAAGGGAGATCAGTGTCTGTACTGTCATACATTTTCTAATATCTTTCTACTTTATGGGGAGCTACTTTCTACCCATTTTACTCTCATCTGATATTTTTTGGCTGCTGGTACGTGAAATTCTAAGACGGGTTAAGTTATTTTCTGTGTCTCCATTTCAGAGGATACCACTTGATTTTCTGCGAGATGAAAACTTTAAGGAGGCTGTAGCAAACTACATTAAACCTCTTTTGACGAAGGTATCTTTTCTTGCCTTTGAGTCTCTTCGTTTACACAATGCTTTAATAGAATATGTTCTTATACATTTTGGTACTTGTCTCAGGGTGTTCCTTCATTATTTTCTGATCTCTCTTCTCTGTATGATCACCCTCGCAAGGTTAGTTTCCCTGCTTTGTCCTTGAGCATGCTGTCTCAAATTTCATTGATCCGGCTTCACCTAATTTTGCTATATATGTTTGAATACTTATTTTGTTATCCAGCCTGATATATTGGAGCAACTAGTTGTTGAGATGGAACATTCAATTAGGACTACTGGAAGTTACCCAGGAAGGTATACAACTGAATTCATCTATTATTATATGGTCTTATTTTATACCAAAAAATGACACTGAAATGTTCTCAAAGTTAGTGATGATCAGTCAATTCTCTTTTTTAATTCTTAATTGATGCAGTGATGTGAAAGAGCCCCCATCCACACTATTGTGGACATTGTTTTTCTTGGCTCAGGTTCACTTTTTTGCTATTACTGTCTTAATTTCTCTCTATAATTAACAGTTCTCTCTATAACTAACAGTTTTACGGATGATCTGTTGTCTTTTTTTTCTTGATACATTTTTTTCCCATATTGCAGCATTATGACAGGCGTGGTCAATATGATGCTGCACTCTTTAAAATTGACGAGGCCATTGCTCATACACCGACAGTGATTGATCTGTACTCTGTTAAGGTATCCTTGTTTATTATGGCCTACAATATCCTTATTAAGTTTTTTATCCATCGGTTCTTGGTATGTCACTATTGCTGCTTGCACTATGTGCGGAGACACATTTTGAAAACTTTATTGACAGGATGGCTGGGGTTGAACTTATTTAGTTATAGCGATTGTGATAACAATTTGTATGATGTATGCACACCATGTATCAGGTTATCTTATAGTGCGAGGATATTCTTGTTTCTTCTTAACTCTGGTTCTGGTTTATCTCAACAGAGCCGAATAATGAAGCATGCAGGAGACTTGACTGCTGCTGCTGCACTTGCCGATGAAGCTAGAGGCATGGACCTAGCAGATCGTTATATAAACAGTGAATGCGTTAAGCGTATGTTGCAAGCAGATCAGGTTTACATCTTGGTTTTGTTCATATTATATTGTTTTGGTCAATGCCCTTTGACGTTGAGCCTCAATGCTAGTTCTCCGTTCTGTGAATTTTTCTGGTGAAGGTGCCCTTGGCTGAGAAAACTGCTGTCTTATTTACAAAAGAGGGTGATCAGCTCAACAATCTTCATGATATGCAATGCATGTGGTGCGGCTCTATAGAACACTGAGTACTTTTGCTAATGTAAAATTGATCAGTCAGATATCTTTCTAATGGCTGTATTTTGATCTTATTTCGTTAAAGGTATGATCTTGCATCTGGAGATAGCTACTTCCGTCAAGGGGATCTTGGACGTGCTCTGAAGAAGTTTTTGGCTGTGGAGAAGCACTATGCTGACATTTCTGAAGATCAATTTGATTTCCACTCATATTGCTTGAGAAAAATGACTTTGCGTTCATATGTTGACATGCTTAAGTTCCAAGACCGATTGCATTCATTTCCATATTTTCACAAAGCAGCAACCAGAGCTATCAGGTGCACTCTTTGTTGCTTACATGTAATCGAGCTACAGTGTCTAATGTATGGATGCATGATAGATTCCATTTAACTATGGTCTCACTTACCTCTCTGTCTGATGTTCAGGTGCTACCTGAAATTGCATGACTCTCCCAAGACAACTGCTGAAGAAGATGGAATGTCAAAGTTGGCTCCTGCTCAGAAGAAGAAAATCAAGAAGCAGAAAAAGGCAGAAGCCCGAGCTAAGAAAGTAGGTGTTTTCAGTGATTTGACGAGTGAATTGACACTAAGATGGCTTAAGAGTGTTCTTCGTTTCAGGAAGCTGAGAGTAAGAGTGAAGAATCAACTGCCACGGGTGCCTCTAAGTCTGGCAAACGAAATGTGAAACCTGTAGATCCAGATCCTCATGGTCAAAAGTTAATTCAGGTTGTTGTTTGCTTCATTTGTCAGATGTACTGTGGTCGTCACCACCTTAAAGAACTTTATCAGAGGCTAACTAAAGAACTTATTCTGTACAGGTTGAAGAGCCAATGGCAGAGGCTTCAAAGTACTTGAGACTACTCCAAAAGCATTCACCTAATTCTTTGGAGACTCATCTTCTTTCCTTTGAGGTCAATATGAGAAAACAAAAATTTCTGCTTGCATTCCAGGTAACTAATTTCTCGTCTGGTGAGATTGGATCTATCATGTTTCTATAGAATGCCTTGTCTAAGTATTCTAAGCGCTTTGCCGTCTCATTTTTCATTCTTCAGGCTGTCAAGCAATTGCTTAAATTGGATGCAGAGAACCCTGATTCACATCGTTCCTTGGTATGAAATCCGTCTAACTTGTGATATTTTAAGGAAGGGCTTAAACATGTAAAGGGGTTTTCTCTTTGTGGCTTATACTTTTGAACTTGAATGGCAGGTTAAATTCTTTTTCAAGACTGGATCGACAAGTGATCCATCGACCGAAGCGGAGAAACTTCGTTGGAGTGTCCTAGAGGCCGAGCGCCCATCAATCAGGTGACTAGTCAAATTATTATTGTATTATCCAATCTTTTCTGTTACTTTTGTGTATCAGTTGTGAGATAAATTGTCCATCTGTTTGCATTTTAGTCAATTGCAGAATAAATCACTAATGGAGGCAAACAAAGAGTTTCTTGATAGACACGAAGGTGGGTATCAAATTTATTACATGTACTGTCACGGAGATATTACGGTGTCTGATTAAAAATGGTAACGTTTTACATTTCAACTTTGCAGATTCTTTGGTGCACAGAGCTGCATATGCAGAAATGCTGTACGTTTTAGATCCCAGCAAGAAAACTGAGGCTATCAAAATAATTGAAGACTCAACAAATAAAGTGGTTCAAACGTATACTTCAAACACATACCTTATGATTCCTTGGTCTCTCCGGTCTCTGTTTTCTTGGTATGTTTAACATCGGTCATCCGTGTGCAGAAATGGAGCTCTAGGGCCAGCAAGAGAATGGAAACTCAAAGACTGTATAGCAGTACATAAGCTCCTAGACACAGTTCTCCTTGACTCGGAAGCTGCATCCAGTAAGCATTAAATATCTTCACTGTGCTGTTTCCATTAAGTAGTAGTAGTTCTCTGCACCAGTATGACTTATCTGCGGGTGCATTTTGATTATATTGGGCTTGGTTAGTCTTATGAACCAATCTCACTTCCATGATACTAATAAGGTCCTTAGGATTTTAGTAGTAAGTTACTGGAAGATAATAAGTTTGGGTTATGGGTACAATTACAGGATGGAAATCACGCTGCGCCGAGTATTTTCCGTGTTCAACTCACTTTGAAGGCAAGCTCAGCTCTGTGATGCCCGATTCAGTGTACAACTCATCTCGCAAGAGCAATGAGAATGGGGACACACCAAACCATCCAATGGGTCAGACTGGATTGAGCGATGGACAAGTTGAAGCATTCAAGAGTCTCTCTGTCTCAACCTGAAGAAGCAGTTAAGTTATCAATCAGAACCAAATCAACGCAGGAGATAATTTACAAAAGATGAAGGATCCGTTCTTGTAGACCCGGATCAAACTTGAGGTGTGGATCAAAAAAAAGGTTTGGAGTTTGTAACATGCCAAATGTGTATAATTGTTTTCTATATAAGGCTGGGTTTCGAGTTTGATGAACATTACAGAGAAAGAAAGGGTCTTTGTTTCTCTTTTCGTTTTCTTTTTACCCTCCCGGACACTTTCAGGGGATCTTTCGAGCTTCTTTTTTGACGTTGTACCAACTTTTTTCGTTTCGGTTTCTCCTCATTTTTTTTATTTTCCCCAGCACATTATCAGTTTAAGACATCTCTGGAAAATTTTGATTTAAAGAACCTTGCCTTTCAGTGATGATCCATCTTTTTCTTATTTAAGCTCTCCCTCATGTGGTGCTAATACATTAACAACCATTATGTGGGAAATTATTGATTTGGAACGTTACAACAACTCTTTACCAAACAAAATGAATCAACTATACAAGTCTCAAGCCCTATATACAACACAGACTCTTGTGTATCCAAACAGCGGTGGAAATTTGAAAGGTCTCAGCTTTTGTCTACGAAGAAGTAGTGCTGCTTACTCCGACCTCATTTTTACAGAGAGGGCACGTCGCATTGATTTTAAGCCATTTGTCTACACAGTCTACATGGAAGACATGTGAGCATGGCAGCTCTCTAACTTCTTCGTCGTCTCCATATCTAGCCAAGCAGATGCAACAGCTCTACAAAACCAATGCAGACAATTGTTATCAGTTGAAGACAGGCCACCAAATTCAAATGAATCCATGGCAAAGTTGCTTACGGCATCTTCGCCTGACATAATACGTTTCTTCTGGGATCCCAATAGAAGGAATCCACCTTCACCTTCCTCTGAAAACTCCAAATCATTTCGACTTTTTGATTTGAACTTGTAGACGGGCAGTGTGTTGATGGCCTCCGCAGTGGCTCCTCTAGTTTGTGAGAAGTTTTCTCGAAACCCGAGAACAGAGATTAAGCAAGGCAAACAACAACATATGGTTGCACAAAGTATGAACGGCATTGCGTATCCAATGCAACTAAAAGTAAGGAACGCTATACATAACCTGCAAGGCCCAACCAAACAAAAAAACATGAGTGTTAAGAGTTTCAGTTCTCCATCGGGACATAAGAGTGGATGAAGTCGAGGGCGTGCACCTGTACAGTTTAGGAGAATCAGAAGGAGATGAGTGACCTCCAAATATCCATACATTCCCCACAACAAACCACACCGCAAAGAAACAATCTATCGCCATCTTGAAGTGGTCCACCATCCCATTGAGTCTACAAATCATAAACAATTATCAGTTTTTATTTCTTAGCTAACCACACCAATTAATACAAGGGCAAAAAAAAAGAATTACGTTTACCTTGTTCTTAAGCTTTCCCCAACTTGATTGTTTCTAGGTGCTGCTCTCATGTCGGTGCTATTTTCTTCGTCTGGTGCTTGAGCCACTGAGACGGCTGTATATGGTGTGGACTCGGAAGGATTATTATTGGCTTGAGAAGAGCTACTACGTTGTGAAGAATCTTGCCCTGTAGGTCGGTTATAAGTGCGAAAACGCCAATAGAGAATAGGGAGAGTGGCTATACAGCCAGAGGTATATCCAAGAACCCATGTAAATAATGGGGCTTCGGGATGTTCATCTTTAGCTAGAACCATAACTACAATGGCTGCAACAATCTGAGCCACAGTGACAACTAACTCAACTGAAATCCAAAGGCCAGAATTCAAAGGACTCCTAGTACGGCGACCATTCCCGAGATGTGCTCTCATAGAAGAAGTTGCTCTTTGCTGAGGAGGAGATGAGGGAGATGGATACGTTGGGGCATTAGATGATGATATTCTCTGTTGAGCTTGGTCATCAATAGAAGATGTTGATGAAGAGTCATAGTCATTACTTGTGATGTCAACGATGTGGTCGGGACTATTGTGTGTTTGATGCTCCATTAATAAAGGATCTTGATCAGTATGTCGGCCAATGGAAGAAACATCCATCTAAATCCAAATAGAAAGCTGAAAAAAGCACAAAGTCAGCAAACTCTCAGCAAATATCTTGACATCATCATTTGTCTTGAACAAACAAATGCCTATAGGAGGAATAGTAGTACCATGAGCAAAGCAAATAGCTTTGCTTTAAGGAGGAATATGAAACATAGAAGAATTGGCCAAATTTCTGAGAAACCCTAACTCAAAAAATTCCACTTCAAGTAAACGATTTTGACTCTTACAAATCCATCAAAAATTCAAAACTGGAATTCCAACAAATTCAATCGTGGCAGAACCAAATCCCCCAAATAATCGAAAGAGACAAGATCAAAAATAGGAAGAAGAAGAAGAAGAGTAGATACAAATGGTGAAGGCTTTACCAGAATTGAAACGGATTGGCACAAAAGCTGCGAATAAGCTGTTGAATTCTTACTTCTACTCTTCTTCTTTTTCATTATCATGAGATACACACACTTTTTCAAACTAACAAAAAATAATAAAAATAAAAAGAATCGGCTGATGATTTTTTGAGACAGCTTTCACAGTAATTCGGGAGAGAGTGATATTGATTAATGATTAGTTTTACTAAACTGATGATTACAGAAATTTCGTTATACCTGAAATTGTAACCGTTAGATCTTTAGGGTTCTAAGTAATATCTGATCGGACGGTTATGTGTAATAACTCTTTGTTTATACGGTGCGTTTGTAGTGTTCTTTACCTAATTAAGCAAATTCTATCCTTCCACACAAACAATATCAAGGTTTATTAAATTTTATGTTCGCATTGATTCTTTAAATTTAATATATTTTGTCCATCAAATACTATTGTTAAATTTCAATAGTTATTTTTGAATTACTTAATATTTAATGTTACGAAATTTTTAATTTAACTTTTTAATAATAGCTGCGATTAGGTCTTAATAAAATTTTAAGAAATTTTCAAATATATTGCAAGTTTAAAAAGAAAAAAATAAAGTTTTAATATAAAGTCTCATCACAAAGATCTAAAAGTTCATTATATCTGTAGGGATCCGGATTTAATCCTATGAGAGACTGAGGCTCTCATTGTCTGAAATTTTATACTCGTGTTTATGTTTGTAGACTAAATTTTTTACGATACGGTATTAGAAGAAAAAAAAAGAGAGAAAAAAAAAAGAAAAGAGAGCTGATTTGGAAGCGTAGGTGAAGTGAAGCCCATGTAAGCCCATATGATGTATGTATTCTTGACTCATTGAAGGAAATCTGGCTTAATTGGATTAACCGGTAAAAAATAACCACTTCCACGTTTAAATTCCAACGGTGAAGTAAAAAACCACTGTTAAACAAATACTATACAACTGTTTCATTCCCATGTGCATCATAATGATAAGAAAACAATTTTAAAAAAATGAATGGCTAACCGGAATTATGGATCACGGATTTGCAGTCGAAACCGGTGAATTCGTCACGTGTCGCCAGTAGGACCCATTGGGCTGTTTTTTAGTTTTAACTCTTATTACTGCCTTATTGGTCTAAAGAATAATGTCACGAAGCATCGAAAAATCATTTAAGATTTAATGTTTCCAAGTGAAGAAACATAATCACGTGACCTACGCGTGACCCTTCTGCCCTGTAATTAATGTTCCGCTCTTTTCTTTTGTCAAAGATTTTCGCCACACGTATAACTGATGTGCGTGGTTTTGTCCCAATTATAACGCGTGGCGTCCATAATTTAATTTAGACCAAAGAACTTTACTTCTATACTTAATTAGTGGAGAGTGTGGGATGATGGATAACTATAAAGTATAAACACATTGTTTTAAGTGAGTTTCTCATAATGAAAAAATAAAAAATATTTCATGCGTTTCAAAATATAAGATGTTTTGAAAGTTTTTTTTGTCTCAAAATATAAAATGTATTTATCTTTCTATATAACTTTTAACTTTATGAAATTTTGTGTGACCAATAGTATTTTGCAGTTTTTCATAATAAGTTAATTGTTTTTATTTTATATATTAAATGATATTTATAGAAAATAAAAACAACCTCTTAATATGCACAATTTTATCTAGAACATCCTATATTTTAAAACGGATAGAGTATATAATAATAATGTGCGAGATGGAAAAACTATGAAAATTCATTCTCATACATATGAGAAACCATGAGAATCCCTTCCATTTCATGTAACACATGTTATTGTATGAGTGATTCAAATATTTGTTTCATTATATTAAATACATAATAGTTTAGATTATAAATTAAATAGTTTGTTTGTTATTTGATAGCAAAAAGTTTTTTTTGTTGTTTATTTCTTTACTCTTTGTTTTTTATAAATGATAAAATAAAAATATATATCTGTCGAGCTCCATTTTACGTGAGTTTTAAATTATATATTAATATTATTTTTATTAATATTAGTTAAGTTTAATACAATAAATAGTAGTGATCAGAGATCCCTCTAAGTTTCTCGCTAATGAAGGTAAAAAATGAAGGTAAGTAATTCAAATTAAAAGATACTAACAAATATATTAGTTTTATTATGGAGAAACTCACTATTGAAGATGTTTTTAGAATGTGCGAAATTTTTTGACCGACAATGAATATTTATATTAAAAATATATAATGTGCGCGTGCGAAACTTTTTATCAAAAAATTAAATAGGAAAAATAATTTGAGGAAGTAAAGTCACAAAAAAGTGTAGACAAAGGGAACACTATTGAAGATCTCTCTCGAACAACAAACATATGGATGGAACTGAAATTGACGAACACAAAACAAATGTATGGCATTCATTTTGTTCCCTCTTATAGTCTTATTATATTTTCTAACATTTATAATCAACATTTAGATAGCTCAGAGCTGTTTTCGTACATATAATACTAATATTGGAAATAAATTAACATGGATGCGAGAGGAAAGTATGTTAAGCACTACAAAAAGCTGCACTAAATGTCTCTTTTATTTTTTTAATATTGTAACTTTTTTCCAACGAAGGAAATATTTTAAACTATGACCAAAAAAATTATATAATAATTTTTTCTCGATTTGTGCATGCTAGCTAATCTATATTAATATTATAAAATTAAATTAATTTTGTTTCTTGTCTAATAATTCGCAGGATTCTTCTTGTCAATCGAACCCACGACGTGGGAGCTGGACCATTTGCTGTCATTTATCGAAAATTAAAACTGAAAGATAATCCGTACGTACACATGCAATTAAATCCACTACTGACAGTTTAGGAGGTGCATGCTAAATGGCTATAACTAAAAATGAGGCCACACCACACGAAGTAGAAGCTAATCACCAAACTATTCACTTGCTTTCGTGGAGATATAAAAACCGCCAGTTTACAGGAAACGTGTCATTATAGGTAGGGTTCACTAGGTCTAATTTTTAGCTGACATGTATAGTGCCGATTATATAAATACAAAGTTAGAAACTTTCAGAGTCTCTCACGTACTCAAAGCCAAAACTTAGTGCCATCTTGTCTCATCACTTTCCACACTTTTGTTGTTAACTTTTATACATAGATTAAGCTAGAGAGAGACAATAAATGTCACCGGAGGAATACGTCATGGTTCTGCCGGATTCCGGTGATCTTGGAGGAACTGAGCTCACCCTAGCTTTGCCCGGCACTCCGACAAAGGCATCGGACGGTCCAAAAACGTCCGGAAACAAACGTAGATTCCTCGAGACGGTTGATTTAAAACTCGGGGAAGGACACAAGAATAATTATATCTCATGCATGATCACTAAGTACGGCATATTAATTTTTTAAAAATCGTTGCATGCACATGTAACATACATACTTATATATATATATATTTAAACAAAAAAAACATATATATATATATATAGTAATATAGATATGCATGTTTCATTGATTCTCTTTATTCTGGTTTTAGCGACCAGTTGGTGGGGTGGCCGCCGGTTACGACGGCGAGGAAAATAGTGACGACGACGGTGAGGCGGAAATACGTGAAAGTGGCGGTGGATGGTGCGGCTTATCTCAGAAAAGTCGATCTTGAGATGTACGATGGCTACGGAATCCTTTTCACCGCTCTAGAAAACATGTTTCAGGGGACAATAACAACAATATGTAAGTGGTCGAGATTTTTAAATTTGCTTGGATGAAGTAGAGGGCACTTTGGTAAATTTACTTGGACTTGGGGGGGTTTTTGGACGGTGGTAGGTAAAGTGACGGAGTCGGAGAGGAAGGGAGAGTTTGTGGCTACTTACGAGGATAAGGACGGTGACTGGATGTTGGTCGGAGATGTGCCGTGGATGTGAGTTCCCGGAATTACCCTTTAATTGTGGCTTTTACACTTTCCCTTTTTTTCTTCTCAACTTAGTTAGTAACTAAAATGAACAAAGTTACTGTATTTATTGTTGTGAAGGGAACTAAATTTGATGATATTGTGTAGGATGTTTGTAGAATCGTGCAAACGTATGAGGTTGATGAAAATTGGAGATGCTCTTGGGTTATAAAAGAAACTCCTATGGTTATACTAAACAATTAATAAACAATAAAGGTATTCCAAATTTGATTGGTGCATGCGTGTCTTTTACTTTCCAGAAATGTTATAAGATTATGATCACAAATGCATAAATATTTATTGTCAGAAATGGGTATATATAGAAATGCAATTTTGAATTGCAATATGCAAAATATTTCAAACTTTTTTTGGCTGTCGATTTTGTATGTAATGTACTATTGTTTTAGTGACTTTCAATTTTTATTCAAAAACAACATCGACAAGACGTATTTTTAAATATTATTACAAACAAAACTATAATAATCACAACCACCTTTTAATATCAGATCCGAACATGACGACATCGACAAGACGGACAAGATTTTCCTGCTTCATTAAATCTCAACACAAAATACAACTGACCACAATTAAAAATAATAATATTCAAAATGTTATGATTTTGGTACTTATTTAATTTTTGAGGTTTGGATTAAACCGAGAAGATTGAAGATGGATTAAAGTTGGTTAAGAGAATGTTGATTAAACTAGTGGAGAGTGAAGGAAGAGTAAAATAAACTCTATAGTCGCGATAGAGGTTTTGCTGTTGTTATAAAAGCGTTAGAGACTTTTAACTAAGTCTCTTGGTTATGTCATTAATAGATCTCCATCATTAGCCATTGATCATAATGTGCTTGAGGAACTATGGTTGAATAGAAAATCTGGTTATAAACACATGAAGAAATTCAGATCAGTAGCTTATGTTCATTATGATCAAGGAAAGCTTAAACCTAGAGCTTTAAAAGGCGATTTCTTGGGTTATCCTGCTGGAACTAAATGATACAAGGTATGGCTGCTGGATGAAGAAAAATGTGTTGTTAGTAGAAATATTGTGTTTCAAGAAGAAACAGTTTTCAAAGATTTGGATCAGAAGACTGAGAGTGTTTATAAAGAAGTTGCAGAATCTTCTGCCTCCAATTATGATACTGTCATTACCATAGATGCAGGGAAAGAAGAAGCTAAAGAAAATACTGATAAAGGTGGAGTAATTGCAGAACAGATTTATGACAGTGAAGGTGATTCTAATGATGAATCTGAGAGTTTTGAATCAGAAATTCGAACTCAGCAGCTAGATGGTTGTTTAAAAGCTCCAGTTAAACTAAATGACTATACTCAGTTTGCTTTTGCACTAATGACATCTGAAGAGATATAACTGAAGAACCTCAGTGCTATCATGATGCATTAAAGGATAACAACTGGGATAAGTGGAATGAAGCTTGTAAAGAAGAAATGAAATCTTTGTTGAAGAATAGTACTTGGTTGCTTGTGGATAAACCAAAGGGCAGGAAAATAATTGGCTGCAGATGGTTATTCAAGATAAAACCAGGAATACCAGGAGTTGAATCAAAAAGATTTAAAGCTAGATTGGTTGCTAGAGGCTTTACACAGAAAGAAGGCATTGATTATCAAGAAATCTTTGCACCAGTGGTTAAGCACATCTCCATACGAATATTAATGTATGTGGTTGTTAATCAAGATCTTGAATTGGAACAGATGAATGTCAAGACAGCTTTTCTACATGTCACTCTTGATGAAGAATTATATATGGAGCAATTAGAAGGATTTGAAGAATCCGGAAAAGAAGGAAAGGTATGTTTACTTAAGAAATCCTTATATGGTTTAAAACATGCACCTCGTCAATGGAATAAAAGATTTGACAAGTTTATATCTGATGAAGAGTTTATAAGGAGTGAACATGATCAGTGTGTATGTGAAAGCATTGAATGATCATGATCATGTTTATATGTTGTTGTATGTTGATGACATGTTGATTGCAGCAAAGAATATGTCAGATGTTAACAAACTGAAAGAAAGTCTTAGTCGAGAATTTGAAATGAAGGATATGGGAGTTGCAAGTAGAATTCTTGGCATAGAAACCCCAAGAGACAGGGCCAATGGTGTTCTGTGTTTGTCTCAGTCAGGTTATTTGAGTAAGGTGCTTGCAAGATTCAATATGAGTGATGCCAAGCCATCAGGTACACCTGTTGGGACTCATTTTAAGCTGTCAGCAGTTGAAGATGATTCTGAGTGTGTAGATACAAAGAAGACTCCATATTGAAGTGCTGTTGAGAGTATGATGTATTCGATGATTGGCACTAGACCTGATATTGCTTATGGTATTGGTTTGGTTAGTCGTTTTATGAGTAAGCCTGGATCAGTTCACTGGGAAACTGTCAAATGGTTACTAAGGTAAATCAAAGGATCTCAGAACTTGAAACTGGTATGCACTAAGGATAAAGATATTAGTGTAGTTGGATACTGTGACTCAGATTATGCTGCAGATTTGGACAGAAGAAGGTCTATAAGTGGATATGTGTTCACAGTTGGAGGTATTACAGTGAGCTGGAAATCAAGTTTACAGAACATTGTGGCTTTATCAACAACTGAGGCAGAATATGTTGCACTTACAGAAGCAGTTAAAGAAGCAATTTGGATTAAAAGTCTATTAGAAGATCTTGGTTTTAAGCAGGATAAGGCACAAGTTTGGTGGGATTCTCAGTCTGCAATTGCTTGTCAAAGAACAGTGTGTATCATGAGAGGACTAAACACTTTGCTGTGAAGAGGTCTTTTCTTAGAGATGTGATTGAGAATGGAGAAATTGAACTATTGAAGATTCATACTTCGAGGAACCCTGCTGATATACTCACAAAGAGTATTTCTATTGCTAAGTTTGATTCAACTTTAGAACTTCTGAAGCTAATCAACTGGAAATGATTATTCATTTCAGGTTTTGCCAGAGGTAACGTCCATGTTAGTGCAGTTCATTGGTGGAGAAGGAAAATTTGAATCAAGGTGGAGATTGTTATGGTTTTGGTGCTAGTTCAATTTTTCAGGTTTAGATTAAACCGAGAAGATTGAAGATGGATTAAAGCTGGTTAAGTGAATGTTGATTAAACCAGCTGAGAGTGAAGGAAGAATAAAGTAAACCCTCTAGTCACGATAGAGGTTTTGCTGTTGTTATAAAAGCGTTAGAGACTTGGTTTAAAGTCTGTTACGTTTTCTTCTTCCTCTTCTTCTCTCTTTGTTGTATCTTTGTATTTTTCCCGAGAATCTCTCCATTGTTGAACTCGGTTGAAGCTTGTACACTTTCTCATTCTAGTAAATTGCCGAATTTATTCTGGCCCCAGATGTAGATTTTATCACATCAATTTAGTTGAACTGGGTAAACAAATATTGTGTCATCTTCTTCCTTTATCTTTTTTTCTTAAATTTTGTCATTCGATTCTGGAAATTGGATTTGTGAGGTTCGAGTTTGAAATCTTGTGAGGTTGAATCATAACACAAGACAACATATAGTATAAAACATGTGTAGAATAGTGTAACAAAGTAGTAATAAAGTATATATGTGTAGAAGGAGAATAGTGTAACAAAGTAGCATGTCAAAAGATGGAATGAAGAAGAATGTGTGACGTAGTGTTAGTCTCTTTAACATACAAGGAGAAATACTTTGAGGCAATAGAGAGAGCATCTCATCTCATTTAGTTTGCAAGAATCGGGTTCCTTTCTTCATCGATATCTATCGTAAGGACACGGTCTGCCTCCGAGCCGCTTGGTCCTTCCGCGTAAAGAGTTGGGAGATAGGCCTTATAGGCCGGTAAATACCGTGACACAAAGTCATTCACCTAAACACACAGATAAATTTTAACAACAATGATTTGTTTCCATACCCAAAATCTCAAAACGTATCAATACCTCCTCGTCTGACATCCCGGCTTTGCCAGCCTGCCTCATGGCAATTTCCGCCTGTTCAAAACAAAACCGTGTTTTAATCGAAGCGCAGCGACAAATCCGTTAGTTATGCTAATAGATATACAAACCTGAAGACGCCACCGGTATACATAACTAGGGTCCTTGATTTTGATGACGACCCAAGCATTGATGTACTTGTCCCATGCCTCGTAATACGCTTCGAGGTTCTTATTCACAATCTCCAGCTGCGGATCCACTGCTTTAACAATTTCAGCTGGAATAGGTTTGAAACCAAGCATCCATCCCTCAAAGAGAATGACCTGGAGAAATCACACATAAAAGTGTCAAGGGGGGCTTGTATCCTTTTAACCTTAAACCAAAACTGTTAAAAAGATACAACTACCGTTAGAGGTCCTTCAACTTCATGCCATGTTGATGAATCGCCTCTGTCACCTCTCCCGCTATACGCAGACTGCAGCCAAATAACAAGTTAAGAACGAACTGGTTCCTCTGTTTTTATGATACAAAGTGATAAAGCAGAGAAGAGAAAATCAAGCTGCTGTTACTCACCTTGTCATACCGAGGTACTTTCATCTTCATGCCTGTAAATGACCCAAAAACTTACACGGTGAATAAGAAAATAGCAACCAAGAACAAAACTTTATTGATGAAACAAACCTTCTTTGGTTAGTTTAGTCAGGGCTTCTAGTGTTTCAACAGAGAATTGAAGATCATGGCTTCCTGCATTTCCACGATACTGGTAACAAACAAGAAACCATGACGATATTTTCAAACTAAAGACAGGACGGACAAAATCAAAATGTTGAGAATTTGAAGATGAGTTTACCTCTAGAAGTGCATTTCCTGGATTCTTTTCTCTCAATTCAGCCTGAGAATAATAATGGAAGCTAAGAAAAGGAAAATAGAACGTCCAGCCAAACAGAGGCTACAAGTAAAGTACCTGACCTTCTGCAGTTAAGTAAAAATCGTCTATGGATACTGTCGCTGACTTCCTGAGATATTTGCTTTCTTAGTATAATAATCACACAAAACTTGCATGAAATAAACTGCAGCGGACCAAATGTACCTTTTTGTAGTTTTGAAAAGATAATCAAGCGCAAATACAAGTGTAGTCTTGCCACATCCCTGAGGCGCGCTAAATCCAATCTGCATTGTCAAAACACATCTCTTGATACACACATCATCTCCCTCATTAATTTGAGATTGTTATAAAAAAAACAATATAGTACCACTAATGGAGGTACATCGTCTCCATCTTTAAACTTGGAATTATGCAAAGCAATCTGATCTTCGCACCATATAAAAACGGGTATATAGTAGTGGTATAGCCTGGCTTTCTGAGGAATAGTGAGCTTAAGCTCATTAAGCTGAAAGAGTCTACAGAGTTGTGAGCCATAGAGTAACCATTTGTCAATGGACTGGCCAACTCTTTCAGGAGTAATACCAATCTTGTCTACGAGAGGACCCGAACATATGAATTCGAAAAGATCTGACACTGAAGAGACATCCACTGTTTTTGAAGTTGGTAACGCCGACCATTTCTTGGACGTCCCATATCTTAAAGCCGAGTCATGAACCATTGAATTGTCCTGAATCCACGAGCATCCACACCCTAGACCGCATTTCAAAAAGAAGACAGCTCATCATTTCTACACAACAACCTTATAAAAACCTCAAGTTACGAAATGATTTCGGTTTCAGCACTTATTAGAAATCAAAAGTTTTAAAGTCACTAAATTCAAATCAATGTCTGATAACAACACAAATGAAACATCCAACAAGAGCTAATATAACTGAAGAAACATGGTTTAACTCCTCAAAAAAAAAAAAAAGCCATAATACACAACAATAGCCAAACAATTCACAAAATTCATAAGAGCAGGAGGAGGCAGAGCAAAACTTAACCACATAATCATAGACTCAAAGCACAAAATTAAAAGGAACCCAGGAAAAGAAATTGTTATTGGAGGCGTTTACCAGAGATTGAGAAATGGGTCTGAATCGTAGAAAGCTTGGAGGGCGAAGAATGGTTAACAACATGGTCGTTAAATTTGGAAGAAGTAGAAGAAAAGGAACGTCTTTTGATATTAAAAGAATTGCAAATTGGATTAGAATGACACGGAAATGGATAATCTTTGAGATAAAACCGATTATTATAATGCTGAAGAGTCGCTTGCCATGGGGACGATATCAAACTTGAAGAAGTTGTCACCGCCATTTTCGACTTCTCTTCCTCTTTCTCTCTCTCTCTCAAGCAGAGCGACACATCAGCAATGAAGCAGAGCAAATTGATAATTTTTTAATATTTTCATTTAAAAAAGAAAAAGAAAAACTTTCCACATAATATGTGAGTCATACATCTTATTCCATGGGATAATGTGTAATTAATGCTGCAATGTCTCTCTTTCAATGGTCATTTTTTAAAATGTATTTCTTCGGTCTTACCAAAAAAATAAAATAATATATATATATATTCGGTATTCCGACCAGAAATTGCTCGAACAAACAATTAACTCGTATTATGAATTAAGAACAAATCAGGTTTGGAAGAATCAAACCAGTCTAAACTAAACCGGAATCAATCGAGACCGTGGAAAGAAAGACACTGTTTTTATTTGACAATAGTTACGTAGTTAACAGATGAATGAAGGAGGAACCGGACCATCAGAAATGTTACAGATGTTTGTTATATCGGTTAGGAGATGAACCGCTCGGTTTTGTCTCTCTTTTCAGAATAGCTTCTCAGGTAGCTTTGGAGAAGTGAAAACTGCCACAGATTTGAACTGTAAAAATTGCAACAAAAAACTGTTAAATCAAATCAAATTTCTTCAATCGGTTTAACAAAACCAAAACTGAGATTAACTTTTCTTTTACCTTGTCCTGCCTATACTTGATGCGTATAGAGTTTAAGGGGCATCCTTTGGTGTTAAGCTGCAGATCTTGCAAGGCGTGAACAGATGCTCTTAGATCGGAGGCTTTGTACGTTGTGTAATGCTCTAGAGTTGGATTCTGTACACAAAATAATAGTAAAGACGAGTGAGGTTCAAGATTCGTCGAGACAAAAGCAATCAATCTGTGTGTCTTAATGAACAATGTATTTTCACTACAGACCCAAGGGTGGCTTGATTGGTTCAGTGTCCACTTGGCAAGAAAAACAGCCGAAGCAGCGATGACCGAAGGCAGGAACTTCAAGAATTGATAGTCTATCAACGTCAATTCCGTTAGATAATTCGCCAGAAACTCTATTTCCAGACTTGGGTTCTGCAGCAGATCATCAACCAATATACCAACAAAGTTTCAATCTTTCTGCTAAATGTTTTATGAGCACATATAGATACATCTGGTCATATATATATATATA
>VBRH01000557.1:0-13612 GCA_014578085.1 Cardamine resedifolia | reverse complement strand
ATATATATATATTAAGAAAAGGACATTACCGGGTAAGAAGCTTGAGCTGCTCGAAGAAATCTCCTGCAAAGATGAATACTTCCAATCACCAAAGACTAAATAAAAAAACAAAAACATATGATGAAAGCATTTGCACTGTCTGTTCAGATTACCTGAGGAATGTTTTTGAAGTTGGAGTGTAAATTTGAAAGCTGAAATGCTTGAGTACTTGGCTCTCCATTTCCAGGACCTGATCTCTTGTGTATGTGTTATCCGTGATGAAGCAGAACTCCTCAATGCGTGGCGCACATATTTCCTCATACTTTCTTTAAAAAATTTCAAGAAGACTGTTTTAGACCAGAGCATTGTTTGATTTTTAGGAACAGATTACGTGATTAGGAACTTACGAAGCAATGAGCATACAAGTGATGCCAAGCAGTTGAAGTCTCTGTCTTTCCATGTAGTTTCCATGGAGAAACCAGTCTATGAGATACACTGTGAGGTAGAGAGTGTCGGGTACTAGTGTGTATTCCTCTGAGACCTGATATTTTGAGTTGTGAGAAGCAGATACAAAGACTTCATAAGTTAACAAATTGGAACTAAAACTAACCTCTACAAGCCAATCGACTAGAATTCCCCGCATTGTCTGAGTCACATCTCTTTGTCTTTTCTCCATAAAATCAGGAAATGGTCTGCGTTTAAGCTGCTAAGTAGACAACAAGCCGTAAGGAATCAGATGCATCATCCTAAGATATAAAAAGTGCAATGGATTATTACCTCAGCAACACGCAGGTTGTAGTAGATATCAGGTGCATAAAGGCTACAGAGTAGAGGATCCTTGTCATCTGAATCAATGTCAACGAATTTCGGGATACTTACCACACTAGAACTTGCTCCAACCCAACTTCTCTCAACTGTAAACCATTTGCATAAAGAAGAAAAGAGCATCAGAAATGTTTTAAATCACTCACACAAGCTTCAGTAACTAAAGTTCACCTGTAGAAGCTGATCTCTCAAGGGGTCTTGGAGGCAAACTGGAACTTCGTTTCGCCATAAAGATATAAGATGCTTCATTTGTGCCTGTGCAACCAGACAAGCTTCCTCCTACTGAATTGGACACAACTTCTACCTTTGCATCTGTAACGTGTGAAGTAGCAGAAGAAGATGCCACCTTGGAAGAAGTCGTTCGTCCCTTCTTTCTCTGCTTAAATGGAAAGAAGATCCAACAATTGTCAGCAAAAACATCATATAAACTAGCAATGTAAGAAGCGGAATTGTGTAATTAACAACCGCAACATTGAAGCAACTTGTGTAAGAATTCTCGCATGTGACATTTGTGATGTCCTTAAGAATAGCTCGCTTCTTAGGTACATTGGCTTTCTTCTCATCCAAGGCTGTTCTTTTAGAGTTTGCTCTCAGAACTCGTCCCTGGTTCTGTGTTGTAGCAGACTCAATTGAAAATTTAGAAGAAGCACGCAGAGCAGACGCAAGAGCACGAGTTACAGGGCGACCATGGAGCTGTAATAAGTTGTTGCCACAAACAGCATTCTCATTCCCCATGATTGAAACCCTTTGAGAAGATCCAACCTTTTTGACGATTGGGCCTTAGCACCACATTATTCTTGTCGATCTGTGAAATAGAAGTCAAAAGAAATCGAAGATCAATGGTATGAAGATGCAACAAAAACAGAGAGATCTATGTCCACCTAGACCAATGCATATAAGATGTTCGAAGAAATTGTTTAGCCCAAAAAAGGAAATTTATTCTTTTAAACGAAGATCGTTTGTCTGATCATGCATGACTCAACCCAGAATTGCACCATGTAGGTTTCACGGAACCAAATTCAAGTTGCAAAGTTTCAAGATTTTTTCAAACTCAAGTCAGATTCAAAGGTGAAATTTACTTATTGCCCAAAAAAAAAAAAAAAACCAAACCGTAATGCAGAAAAACCCTCAAGACCTCAACCCTTGAAAAGAAAAAGTCGCAGAAATTTTAGAGCAAACACTGAGCGACTAACCGCAGAATTTGGAGAAATAAAATCTGAAGAAAAAATAATATAAGGAAAAATTTCAATCTTTCTTACATGGGTTTTGATAAAAGTCTGTAAATTTATCCCATTAGAAATAGGAACAAAAAAAGGAACTAGATCAAACTTTATCTGAGGAAAACGAACAGACCCATGATTTAGAGCTTCAAGATCTCCAAAAAAATTCAAAGAAAACCCTACCGATCCGTTAGTAAAAAAGGAATCAATTCACATTTGCTTTTATCCAAGAAAATCCGAGTGATCAATGAACTAGAGAAGGTTTCAAGAAAATCTCCCGGAAAACCGCATCACAAAATGCAGGTATCACATTTCTAAACAAAAACAAAATATATTTCTAAAACGGAGAAGCTGGAGAGACAGACTACGACGGGAACTTACTACGCTCCAGAGAATTCTTCAGGGGAAAAAAAAAGGAAAGAAAAGAGAGAGACCCTTTTGTTATTTAATTTGGGGAAAGGAGCTCTTCAAACAAAAACAAAAAAGATGGGAGCTTGGGCAGATCGAGAGAGTAAATGTATAGTCAATTCGCTTTTATGCAAAGGGACTGTCTGTGAGACTGAGCGGGATAGAGGAGGGGTTTAAAGATACTAATTTAATATTTCATTTTTTACATAGCAACTTTTTTTTTTTTATCAGAAACAAATGTTTTTTTAATTACTTCTAACCAAACTCATTGACTGTTTGACCATGAAATAAGGAAAAAAAGGAGAGAAGTTGAGAACTAACATATGTTTATTAGGGAATTTTTTACTACTAGTAATTTGTGATTGTTTTTTTCATTACGATTTTTTTAGATTTTGGTATCTAATCATTTACTACCATATTTCATTTTAATCATCTATGCTATTTTGGGTTTGGTGTCTTTTTCATTTTCCCTTTAACATGTTGTAATTAATGAGGATTTATGATGTAGATGATGCTTTTTCTTTGTTGGAATGTTTTCTTATTTACTTTTTTAAAAAATATATAAATTTAAGTTATTTAACTAAAAACAATTAGAGTAAACAAAAAACAAACGATAGAGTAATAGTTACGTTTTCCAATAAATGTATCATAATATACACATTTATTTACATTTTACACCGTTCAAATGCGCTGTTACTCTTTAAAATATGCAGTGTTACTCTAGACAGCGTGGCTAGTCATCCAAAGGTAAATAAAAGTGATTAAACAACATAATTTTGCTCAAAGGTAAGCATAAGTGATTAAAATACCAACTCTGTTCAAATTTTGAAGATTTGAAGAAAGATTCCACCAGTTATTTTTTAATGGTAAAGTTTAAACTTTTGAAATATAAAATCTAATTACTAAAATATAAACAAAGACCAATTACACGTATGCCTTAGAATCATTTTTTTTTATAACTTATTTTGTATTTACGTTTCATATTCCTTAAAGCTTATTTGGACACCACATGCTAAGGATCCATCCATGAATGCTACACTATCCTTTCAATTTTTAAAATAATGCGAAGAACTTAAAGAATCCGTTTTACTTGTATTGGATATGCTCCGTGTTAAGAGCATACTTAGACTTTCTTGTGGTCTATGTGTTGATTAAAAGATAGAATTATTGTGATAAGCCTTTTTTATTTCATGTAAAACAAAACTTATATCTAAGTTTCTTAACCGTTACTTTGACCAAATATACATGAGCTTGTTGAGAAATTTGTCCACGATTACACGCTCTACAAACATATTTGAAATAACATGAAATATAAACTGTATTAGATTTCATTGTCCTTGGCATAAGATTAAGACAACATAAAAATAAATATAATATTATTTTGATGCTTAGATCTGTCAGTAGCCAGTAGCCACTTAGAAACACGAAAAGATAGTTAGGAAGTGAATAAAAAATGGTGGAATCTGCATTTACAGGTCTTGTTATGTTCCACGACTTAATGTCTTGATGATCCATTTTGTATAGGTATCCATAATTTATTTAAAACGATCAGTTGTACATTTTACAAAGCTATAGCCGTTTTATCTAAATATTGACAAAAAAGCCATAAAATATTTGTATTTTTCAATTAGTTATAGCCTTGTATGTAATCTTTTAAATCATTTGTAGTTAGCTAAACTTGCCTTATTCATTATAAGCTGGATTATTTGTTTCAAAATAATTTATGAACATACGTAAATCCTTATGAGTTATGGCAAACAAATTTTTTTAAAAAAATCAGATTTGAAATGAAAATTGAATTTGAAATAAAGGTAAGAATTAATTTGTGATTTCATGAAAAAAAAAAAGAAGTTCAGCGATACTTTAACTAATAAGTGAAACGGCAATAAAGTCAAATGGTTATAAGTCAAAACTTTCATGTTAAATGATACTAACGGAAGAATGAATAGAATCAAATATGAACCAAAAGCATTTCAGATATATTTGTATATACGCACAACACACGACAATTTCAAAAGCTACAGCGATGAGCTAGAAACCGTCTTACTTACCCACATGGGAGTTACATATTCAAAGCTAGAAATCTTGGATTTCAAATTTAAGAGAGATATCAATTGTATCGATAAAATAAAATATGTATACAGAATACTTTTTGTTTTTATTTTAATAAGAAGACTAATGCGTTAAAGCTGTTAGTGTGAGAAGGACGTAACGAGAGGTCGTCGTGGACCTAATAATAACGTTTTACGGTTTTATCCAAAGAGCAAAAAGTTAGATCTACGATTCAAACTATAACACAAGGAAAAAAAAAAGAAGAAGAGAATTTCAAACAAAGCAACAGATCTATCTACATTAAAATCATGTCATGTTTGGTTTGTCCATTTTTTGAACCCCCAATATTTCCCTCCACTCCTATACCCCATTCGTCCACACCTAATTTAACCATCCAAGCATGTGACCAAACTCCCAAAAATTTGAATAATATGATCCAATTTGCTCCTTTTGTAACAACAAAAATTGGGTCAAGGAATATATATATATATATATGTCCGCGTATATACACATACATACATTCAGATGAAACTAGTAAGGTCCGTATGGTAGTGAAAGACAATAATAACATGATGACATTTGGGCTTGGGTCTGTATGTTTTTTAACTCATGTTGTTTGTATCCAACGATTTATTATGCACATTCCGAGATTAGTCTCCTTTGGATTCCCGAATTAAATAAAAATAAAAATAAAGAATTGAATGACAAAAAGAAGGGGTAGATTATAAAATATATGAAAACATTTAAGGGTCTGTATGTGATTATAGGAAATTGAAACTCAGTCAAATCATTCTACGTTGAAAGTTGAAACGCAACGTCTGGTTCTTTTCTCAGGCAAATCCTGTGGTTGATCACAACACATGTAGAAAAGGAATCAGTGCGCAAGGAACAAAACAAAAAGAATAAAGAAGAAACTAAATGGTCTTTGATCGTGCTGCTGGAAATTTTTTCTTTCGATTGATATCACAGAATCCGTAGAGTAGATATGGGTTTTTTAAAGCTGTTTTGATTATCTTTTGGGGCGACTCTGGAAAAAAGAAAAAGCAGCGAAATTGGATCGAGTTGATGAGATCATAACAAAGGCGTTATCCTTTTTTAAGAGTAAAATAAAATAATTAATTTGATACTCTTATTCAATAATAATTTTTGCATTATAGAGGAAAAAAACAGAGGGGTTGGTGAAGAAGACGACAAAGAAAAGGCGTGTTTAACGCTCATATCTGCTTTTAGGTAAAACGCGATTGTCTTTTGCATTAAGAAGATCAGAATTAACTTTCGACCCTGATCTCTGAAAAATTACTCCTTTGAGGTCGAATTTGTTGAATTGGAGAGAGAGATATCGAAATGGGCTCGTTCGGGATGCTTTCGAGGAGAACGTTGGCTACGGATACTCCTGTCATGACTCAGGTCAACGTCGTACTTCTCCATTCCAATTGATTTGATTAATTCTTCCATTTGTTTTTCTTTTTTTGGATGAAAAAATTGTTGGATTATGTATGGTTTTGCGTGCAGATTCGGAAATTAATGGCGGAATTGACCAATCCCATGTCTCTCGCTCAGGTTTGCCCCGATGTCCGATGTCTCTTTTCTTGCTCCTAGAAATGTGTGTATAAATAAATCATCTGGTTGTTCACAAAAAAAAAAAAGAGAGAAAGACTTGGGATTTCGTGAGTGTTCATTCTAATTTTGTATGGAGATTGCAGGGAGTGGTGCATTGGCAGCCTCCTCAAAAGGCATTAGATAAGGTCAAGGAGATTGTTTGGGATCCTTCCATCAGTTCTTATGGACCTGATGAAGGTATTCCTGAGTTACGACTGGCTCTTCTCGATAAGGTAACAACCAAACTTTCTTCTTCAATTCAACAAAGTCACCATCTTTGGTGCTTTTCAATCCACTACCGTCACTCAGCTTCTTTATTTCGTGTTTTTTTTCTTCCTGAAGCTGCGTGAAGAAAACAAGCTTACCAAATCTGCAGTGATGGTTACTGCAGGTGCCAATCAGGTAAGCCTGTCTTTGTTTACTCTTTGATACCTTGCAACTTGCAAAGCTCTTCTCTTTGTTTTCTTCTACTCTCATACTCTGTTTTTGTATCAAATAAATGCAGGCCTTTGTGAATCTTGTTCTTACACTATGTGATCCCGGTGATTCGGTTGTCATGTTTGAGCCATACTACTTCAACTCCTACATGGCCTTTCAGATGACTGGAGTCACCAACATTATTGTTGGTCCTGGCCAGCAAGATACTCTCTATCCTGACGCTGGTACCTCCTTCATTTTGTTTTTCCTCCTTTCATTTTCAAGACTTTAACAGCTCTAAGTTGTGACTTGTGAGTCTTTTCTGTTCCAGACTGGTTAGAGAAGACACTCTCTGAGTCTAAACCGACCCCAAAAGTTGTAACTGTTGTGAATCCTGGTAACCCAAGCGGCACCTATGTCCCTGAACCTCTTCTTAAGAGGATTTCAGAGATATGCAAAGATGCGGGTTGTTGGCTGATTGTAGATAACACATATGAGTGAGTTTCTCGTTTGCTTAAGTCCCATGATGTCCAAATTGAATATAGATTTGATGTTGTACAAAGGATCTGAAAATCGCAGGTATTTCATGTATGACGGTTTAAAACATTGTTGCGTTGAGGGAGACCACATTGTCAACGTCTTCTCCTTCTCTAAAACCTACGGCATGATGGGTTGGAGGCTTGGATATGTGAGCGTTTGATCTAGTTCTATTACAAACTGTTGATTTTGGATTTATCTTATGAAACGTTTGATGGACCTGCAGATAGCTTACTCAGAGAGATTGGATGGGTTTGCAGCAGAGCTTGTGAAAATTCAAGACAACATCCCAATCTGTGCCTCCATAATCTCGCAGCGACTGGCTCTATACGCATTAGAGGAAGGTTCTGGATGGATAACGGAGCGGGTAAAGGGTCTGGTGAAGAACCGGGAGATTGTTAAAGAGGCGCTTGAGCCGCTGGGGAAGGAGAACGTTAAGGGAGGAGAAGGAGCGATTTACCTGTGGGCAAAACTACCAGAGGGATACGAAGATGATTTCAAGGTGGTGAGGTGGCTAGCTTACCGACATGGTGTGGTGGTGATCCCAGGACGTGCAAGTGGTTGCCCCGGCCACGTCCGGGTTTCCTTTGGAGGGTTGCAGGAAGAAGGAATGAGAGCCGCTGCGGAGAGACTGAAGAAAGGATTAGAGGAGCTGGTTCACCGTGGAATGGTTGAGTGATATGTTGTTCAAAGATTGTTACTTTGTGTTTTATTGAAGTTTATACATAGTTGTGTTTTTTTAAAATAAGGGTGTTTGTTTATTCAATAGCTTACAAAGTCATTGTATTGGGAAACTTTGGTGTATGTGAATCAAATGATTTATCTATCATTAAATACAAAAATTACCCTTTGATTTGTATAAACAAAGCTAAATGCAAAGTTAGGATTAGCTTTACTCGTTATCAAGTCTTTTCTTTAAATTCAAAAGACAATTCGAGTTACATTACAGAGGAAGCAACTCGCGTACTCTAGACGTTATGACGAATTGATAATCGGCCTTTAATTTGAAAATTTATTTTAAGAACCCAAAGAATAAAGTGATCGATGATGATTTAGCTTTATTGGATTTTAGAGTGGGCCGTATATGGGCCCGGATCTAAATTTGAAATCGAACCCGAATAAAAAGAGAGACTGGATCATAACTTCACTACTACCATTGATTGACGTGGCTTCCATCTTCTTCTACTTTGTCTTCGCATCATTCCAACTTCTCCGACTAGTCACATCTCCGAAAGCTGGAGAGGGGGAGACATAAAAGATCAAAGCTCCTGCCTTGGAACCCTAGATTTTGAATTGGAATTAGCTATTTGAGTAAAGGAGGTGAGGGGAGAAATGGTTGGTAGTAGTAATTCGTTGGCGGGTCTTCAAGATCACTTGAAATTAGCGAGAGAATACGCACTAGAAGGATCCTATGACACATCTGTCATCTTCTTCGATGGCGCCATTGCTCAGATCAACAAGTAAGTAGCTCATCGTCTCTTGAGTCTTGAATCTAGATTTTATCACCCCTTGCCAAATTCTTCAAGCCCTAGCTAGTTTGATAATTTTCTAATTCGATTGCATTGCAATGGGCTTAGTTCTCATCATTTCCCCATTAAAAGAAGCTAGAGTTTTGCAATGTTTCAAGGTGTGACTATACTTAGGAACTGTGTTGAGGGAGATAGAACACTCTTATGTGCTGCATCAATGGTTCTGAAGCGATAAAATATATACTGTTATAGGCATTTAAACACCCTTGATGATCCTTTGGCGCGGACGAAATGGATGAATGTTAAAAAAGCCATAATGGAAGAGACGGAAGTTGTAAAGCAATTGGATGCAGAGAGGAGAGCATTTAAAGAAGCTCCCACTGGGCGTCGTGCTGCTTCTCCCCCCATCAATACCAAATCATCCTTTGTTTTTCAGCCCTTGGATGAGTATCCAACTTCATCCGGTGGTCCAATGGATGATCCTGATGTGTGGAGGCCTCCTACCCGTGATGTTACTAGTAGAAGACCTGCAAGGGCTGGTCAAAGTGGTATGAGAAAATCACCTCAAGATGGGGCTTGGGCTCGTGGCCCAACAACACGGACAGCTCCAGCTTCCCGCGGTGGAAGAGGTGGAGCTACTAATAAGTCTACTGCAGGTGCCCGCTCTTCCACTGCCGGAAAGAAAGGAGCTTCCTCAAAATCCACCAAGGCAGAGTCTATGGTAAGTTATTTGTTTCTGCCTTTTGGTGCATGCTTTACTGCATATAGAGAGGTTAACTTGACTATGGCATTTCCATTTCCTTACTTGGTTTGGTGATGGACAGAATGTCATGAAACTTCTAAGTTGTTATGTAATAGTAGGGCTAATGTTTCATAAATCATGAATTCTGTTGCGTTTATGAATGCTAATTTTGTACTCCGTATTAGAAACTTTAGAATGGTATATATGTTTTCCTGTGGCGTTTTTAAGTCTGTAGTTTCCACCTATTGTTAACAACTAATAAAAATTTCTGGCTTCCTCGTTGATATCAGAATGGCGATGGTGAAGACGGGAAGTCAAAAAGAGGACTTTATGAGGGACC
The DNA here is from genome assembly GCA_014578085.1 of Cardamine resedifolia. Lineage (NCBI taxonomy): Eukaryota > Viridiplantae > Streptophyta > Magnoliopsida > Brassicales > Brassicaceae > Cardamine > Cardamine resedifolia. Next base: position 4,024 of record VBRH01000557.1, on the reverse strand, counting down.
TGATGAGGACCTGGCTGCTATGCTTGAAAGGGATGTGTTGGACTCAACTCCTGGTGTCCATTGGGATGATGTTGCAGGTTTGTCTGAAGCCAAAAGGCTGCTTGAGGAGGCTGTCGTCCTTCCTTTATGGATGCCCGAATACTTTCAGGTACTTTGATTCTGTTTCTTACGCTGCAAAATTGTATATTACTATTATTAGACTATGGAGCAATCATACATAATAAAAATGTCAATTCATTTAAATCTGTACTCTTTATATTTATCTTCTAGGTATGGAGGAATTTTAATTTGATTGCTTTTGCTCCCCTTCAGGGTATTCGAAGACCGTGGAAAGGAGTTCTCATGTTTGGTCCTCCTGGGACAGGTAAAACTCTGTTGGCGAAAGCAGTTGCAACAGAGTGTGGTACCACCTTCTTCAACGTCTCTTCTGCTACATTAGCTTCAAAATGGCGCGGAGAGAGTGAGCGCATGGTCAGATGCCTGTTTGATCTGGCTAGGGCATATGCTCCAAGCACAATTTTTATTGATGAGATCGACTCTCTTTGCAATTCTCGGGGGTAATTTTCCTCATGACACTGAGATTTCAATACTGAATTCAATGTATGTTTAATTTGTGGAGGGTATGATGCAGGGGTTCTGGAGAGCATGAATCGTCAAGAAGAGTGAAATCGGAACTCCTAGTTCAAGTAGATGGAGTGAGCAATACAGCGACAAATGAAGATGGTAGTCGCAAGATAGTAATGGTATTGGCAGCTACCAACTTCCCTTGGGACATAGATGAAGCTCTCAGGTTTCAATATCCTTTGAGTTAATGCTGTCTTTATACTTGCTCAAATGTGAAGACACTGCTGACTCTTGAGCTCATGATGGTGCAGGAGGAGGCTGGAAAAACGTATATATATCCCACTTCCGGATTTCGAAAGTCGCAAGGCTCTTATCAATATCAATCTGAGAACAGTTGAGGTTAGTTGCGAATACATTGTTATAACAGTCGCAAATCTCTCTGCTGGTTCCTAGCAATGAATGTTGTCGCTTTTCAGGTGGCAAGTGATGTTAACATTGAAGATGTGGCTCGGAGGACGGAAGGGTACAGTGGAGACGATCTGACTAACGTGTGTAGGGATGCGTCAATGAACGGGATGAGGCGTAAGATAGCGGGGAAAACAAGGGATGAGATAAAGAACATGTCAAAGGACGATATCTCAAACGATCCTGTCGCTATGTGTGATTTCGAAGAGGCCATTAAGAAAGTGCAACCGAGTGTGTCTTCCTCGGATATCGAGAAACACGAGAAGTGGTTCTCTGAGTTTGGATCCGCTTAAACCCATTTTTCATTTAGTGTCAAAGACTAAAATATGTGTTCCTCTTTTATAGTATTTGCTTGTGTTTGTTTATATCAATTATTATTTGTCAGTCATTTATCATATTGTTATGTTTCTATATTCCAAATTTTAAACCTCTGAACTGAAGGATTTGTATGATATTGTTTTTCTTCTATTTTTTTTTTGGGTTAAGAGTTAAAAGTAGTGCGAGAGTTTCCTATTATTTTCCACGTCTTAGAAAGAAAAAAAATTAGCCAAGTATATTCGTCTTTGTATATATATAATTCAGGAAGACATTTATATTAATTATTATAAAAACATTTTTACGTAAAATTATATATTAACAACAGTGATCAATGATATGATATGTGACAAATGTCTGATTGAATAAATAAATATTATTCTATCCTCTGATCATCTCTATATGTTTTTAAGTTGTCGAGGTGGATTATATTAGCGTATACAAACCAAAGATGTCCAATCATACAATTAAAAATATTTTCTTAAAACCAAAGATGAACATTTTTTATCTGCCCAATCGTACTTTTACATTCTATTCTTCTTCGTTACTTGTTAAGTTGTTATTTTTTAATCCCGATAACTCTTAACTTGTACAAAGGTTAAAATGACTGGCTATATATGCTGAATTTTCTAAAACTAATATCTTCCAATAATTTTCAGAAAACTAATTAGATGTTAACAATAAGTATCGATACCATTTATCTCAAACAAAAAGGAAGAAGACCAAGATAAGATTTTCTCAATTAGTGGGAGAATAATGATTGTCGTGTTATTTTTAGACCAACGCATCTCTGTTGCAGAAATGAGATTTTGAGTCAAAATTAACCTTCTTTCAAAAGTTAAAAGGGACCAAAACGCCATTAATGTTGAGCTATATATGAATAATATCTATAACAAGTTATGTCCATATATATATATATATATATATATACACTTTAATTAGTTAAATTAACTAACATTGAGTTTGGCTAATTAGTGATGTGCGTTAAAAAGATTATGAGTGGATGAGGTCCATATTTCAATACGTTAGTGGTGTTTCAGAAATAAATTTTAATAATAAATCCAAAGGATATGTAAGATAGGCGTTATTTCAACGTGGACAATTATCAACCATATCAAAAACGCATTTCAACTCCTTAATGTGTTGTTATTTACATATGTTCGTTCGCTATTGAATTGACACAACAACAAAAAACGCAAAAAGTTATACGATTCCGATTGTTAAAGTATCATATATATATATTCCGATGTAATATAATGATCGTGAAAATAAATGTAAATATAATGATCGTGTTTGTGACACTATGGAAATAGATGTGGAGAGCATGATCATGTGAAGAACACGTGCAAATGAATTGCAGGTGATGATGTGCATGTCCATGTGTTATGTGCTTATATATGTCATGTGTATATTATCTACGTGTTTTCCATATATATATATATATATAAACAATTAATAAATATTATATGGTTTCTGTCGTAAAAGTTGCGTTGCATCAATGATCGTGCGTAGTTGCCTTAAACAGATAACTCTACGTGTAACTTGGCTTGTTGCTCTTAGTGCTGGCCAAAATATCCGGATCTGAAATTCGAACCCGAATCTGATAAAAATTCGTATCGTATCCAATTCGAAGTTTTAAAATATTTGAATGGGTTCTAAAATTTTAAATCCGAACACCTGAAGCTGAACTCGATCCGAACCGATAACCTAATAGGTATCTAAATATCCAAAATATAATTATATATGTACAAATATAATTATATATATATATATATTAATTATATTTATGACCCAATTATCTAAAATTAAAATTATAAATTCAAAGATATCAATTATTTTAAGACCAAAATATATAAAATAACTAAAACATATGAAAGTTCCTAGTTATATTTGTAAAAATTTAACCAAATTTTATTTAAATTTAATGTTTTCTTTTTAATATTTCGGATACCCGAACCCGACTCGAACCCAAATAGATCCGAACCGAACCCATTTCGAAACTATGCAGTACCCGAACAGGTCCTATATTCCTAAACCCGAACATCCAAAAACCCGAAATACCCAACCCAAAACCGAACAGTACCCAAATACCTACCCCTAGTTGCTCTTATGCTAATTGATAAACCATATAGTTCGAGAGAAACGCATCATACCTCAGCTAAACCGGGAAGATTGTACTAACTTGTTTTCCATATGCATCTCACTAAAACTAGAACCTTCGGTTAATATTAACTTTTTGGTATTTTTCTGTTAAATCTAAAATTACTATAAAAAATCACTGCAACTTTTATTTACCGAATGTTTAAGGTGCTAAAACGTTTAAAATATTAGGTGTAAGATTTATTTGACGCTTTTGTTATAACCAAACAAAATTTAGCCCAAAATCCAAACTAGTTTTCATTACTTTGTAAAAACAGGCAATTTAAAGAAAAATCTAAAATGATCAACCATTAAAGGCACCAGAAAATTTGAATCCTATCTTTTAATCTTACAGATGAATTTTAAAATTATGGTTACCACCATTAACTTGGTTGGTTTTATATTCTCTTCAGTTAGGTTCCTATATAATTAGTGTGATTATGTTAAAACTGAAAATAATTCAGGAGCCACGACTCACGAGAATTCAGATGGCAAAATCTCTTTCGAATGTCCCTTTATCCAAAAAAAAAAAAAAAATATA
>VBRH01000556.1:88334-101402 GCA_014578085.1 Cardamine resedifolia | reverse complement strand
ATATATATATATATTTGATTATAGCCATAATGGAGCCATTATTATCTTTTTGAAAAGGATATATCATATACTGTATGTCATAAACATAATGCTTAAATTATTAGCCACTCATGTTATATAAAAATTTGAAGTAGTTAGCTCTATGTGTATATATTGTTCGAGCGATCAAGAGTGAGTGATGATAATATTAATTAATACTATACAAGTAGAACTACAATTGGGGATGTCAAACAAAATAATAAAGCAGAGATAACTTATCTATCACTGAATCAGATTATCAATTGGAGATGGTAGAAAATGTTGGTTATGGTCTGATAATTGGTCTCCATCTGGGAATCTTAAAACTTATTTGCTAGGCACAATAGGCTGACTGAGAGTTAGAAACACTGCTACACTGGCTAGTCTCCGAACTGGTGACAGATGAAACCTCCCTGCGGCAAGATCAGAAGAACAACTCAATATACTCACTCATCTAAGTGAAGCTAATAAATAGGAGAAATTCATATGAATGGTGGTTTAATGATTCAGAAATTTTCTACGAGAGCTGTCTATCAGAGCATCAAGTATCATAAACCAAAAGTTAACTGGAGTAATGAAGTTTGGTTTTCAGGTGGGATACCAAGAAAAAAGTTTCTTACCTGGCTTTTTGTGTTGAATAGATGCCCTACGAAAGATAGGATGTTGAATTTGGGACCCCTAGTTACCCCATCTTGTCTACTTTGCATGCACGGAACTGAATCTAGAGATCACCTGTTTTTTTATTGCTCGTTTTCTTGGAGTGATTTAGGAAGGCGCCTCAACATTCAAGTAATGAGGAATTGGAGTGCTACAATGGAACAATTGAGGATTAATCGATATGACAAATCAAAGAAGAAACTAGTTTTACTTGGTTGGCAATGTGCGATCTACACAATTTGGTGTTATTGATAATTGAGTTTATGTTATGTTAATTATGTTATGTTAGGTTAGAAAAGTGTGTTAGGTTAGAAAGGTGTGTCTTTAGATTAAGTTGTATTGTGTTGTTTGAAGAAGAGTCACAACTTTTCACTTGTGTCTGTTGGTTATATATTTAACACATTGAAACCGTGATGTAAAAACACAAGTTTTCCGATTAAATAAAAATCAGATTTCTGTTACTTTATTTCTGATAATCAAAGTCTTCTGTTCAAACAGAACAACAAGTAAAACACTTGTTGTGTTCTTTGTAACAAGAGGCTTCAGTTTTCTAACATGGTATCAGAGCCCTACTGATTCAAGGGCCAATTCAAGTAAAAAGTTCAAGCAAAACAGAGAGTTATGGAGACAACGTCACATATTGTGACACCGATCTTCAATGGTGAGAATTATGAGTTTTGGCGCATCAAGAAGAAAATAATTTTCCAGACAAAAACACTGAGAAATTGTTGAAGGAAAAGTTCCAAATCCACCCGCACAAGGAGATCATAGCCCTGAAGCCGTGCAACAAAAGACACGGTGTGATGAAACATCCTTAAAAGATCTGACCGCTTTGCAAATTCTTCAAACTGCAGTCTCGGATTCAATATTTCTGAGAATCGCCCCTGCATCAAGCGCAAGAGAAGCTTGGAACGCTTTGGAATTGGAATTCCAAGGATCACCACAAGTCAGGATGATAAAGCTTCAATCTCTTAGAAGGGAGTATGAGATTTTGAAGATGAATGAAAGTGACAATATCAACACTTTCACGACAAATTTGATTGAGATGGGAAATCAACTCAGAGTTCATGGAGAAGAGAAATCAGATTATCAAATAATCCAAAAAATTCTTATTTCACTTCCCGAAAGATTTGATAGCATTGTAGCGGTGCTGGAACAAACTAAAGATTTAACCGTGTTATCAGTTACAGAATTGATATGCACGTTTAAAGCACACAAGAAGCGTGTATCACTTCGAGAAGAATGATCAACGGCATGAGCGTTTTATGGAGAAAAAAACATGAAGACAAGCGTCAAAAGAAGACCGAGAAATGGTGTGGCGTTTGCAAACGTAACAATCACAATGAGAATGATTGCTAGAAGAAGAAGAACAAAGGTGTTCTTTCGCAACAAGTGACGAACAACGAGGGAAGATGTTTCGTGTGTAACAAACCGGGACATCTAGCAAAAAACTGCAAACTTAGAAAAACCGAGGGAGCGGATCTAAGTCTAGAAGAAACCGATGATGAGGGTCACATGCTATTTAGTGTGGTTAAGAAGAAATATCATCAAAAGTAGATGATGAAACATGGTTAGTTGACAGCGGATGCACTAACCATATGACCAAGGAAGTTAAAAACTTCATCACTCTTATCAAAGTATAAAGGTTCCAATCAAAGTGGAGAATGGTCAACACGTAATGACGGCATAAAAAGGAAATATCCAAGTGATGACAAGCCAAGGAGAGAAGATTATCAAAGAGGTGTTTCTAGTGTCGTGTTTAGCGAGAAATCTATTGAGTGTTTCTCAAATGATATCCACTGGATACGGAGTCTTATTTGAAGACAATAGATGTCTCATCAACGATTCTCAAGGAGGATGGATACTGAATATTAAGATGAAGCATAAGAGTTTTCTATTTAGATGGAGAAAGTCGAACGCAAGTGCTTTACTTGCAAGTAAAGAAGAAGTAAACAAAGTCAAGTTATGGCATAGAAGATTGGGGCATGCTGGTTTTGATAAATTATAGAAGATGCAAACAGTGAAGATTATGGATAATCTTCCCAATTTTGGAGTCATAAAAGAATTATGTGACTCATGTGAGATAGGAAAGTAAGCAAGGAAAAGTTTTCCTAAGAAGTCTCAAACAAAGACAAGTGAAGTATTGGAATTGATACACTCATATGTTTGCAGTCCTATGCAAAACGAATCAATGGGTGGAAGCAAGTACTTTGTATTGTTTATTGATGACTATACTCGAATAAGCTAGGTGTATTTCATTAAAAACAAAAGCGAAGTTCTCTTCAAGTTTAAGGCGTTCAAGCCTTTGGTCAAAAATCAATCCAGAAAAAGGATCATGCAACTAAGAACCGATGGTGAAGGTGAATTCATATCCAAGGAGTTCATCAAGTTGTTTCAAGAGGCTGGGATACAAAGGCAAATTACAACACCATACTCCCCACAACAGAATGATGTCTCATAAAAGGAAGAATATAACACTTATATAGATGGCCAGATCAATGCTTGGGGATCAAGGTCTCCCAAACAAGTTATGGGCTGATGCGGTGGCTATAACAAACTACATTCAGAATCTATTGCCTACCAAGTCTCTTGAAGAAGACATAAATCTAATGGAGAAGTGGAGTGGTGTCAAACCAAGTGTGAAACATTTGAGAGTGTTCGGGAGTCTATGCTATATGCATATACCAGAAGAAAAAAGGAAGAAGTTTGATGTCAAGATCAGACGTTGTGTATTCATAGGCTACAGTATCGAGTCTAAAGGGTATAGAGTGCTCTTGTTAGACAAATAGAAAGTAGAAACGTGATATTTGATGAAGGAAAAAATGGGATTGGGAGAAGAAAGAAATGAAGAAGATCTTTTTTCCATCAAATGAAACCGAGTCTGAAGAGGATCAACAAAATCAAGGGTCAAGTGTGATCGTAGACACTCTAAGTGAAAATGAAAGAGAAGAAGATTCTCCAAATAGACCAAGAAAATTTCGGTCAATCAATGAGATAATGCAACAAACATATCCAATAGAGGAAATCAAGATGATAAAGAAAAACAGAACATGGTTGTTGGTGGAGAAACCAGAAAAGAAAAATATCATCAGTGTGAAGTGGATCTATCACATCAAGACTAATGCAAATGGAAATCCAGTTAAGTATAAAGCAAGGTTAGTCGCAAGAGGGTTCTCTCAACAATATGGTGTTGATTATCTTGAAAATTTTGCACCTGTTTCAAGACATGATACCATACGAGCCATATTTGCTCTCGCGGCACAAATGAAGTAGAGGTTTTATCAAATGGATGTTAAGTCAGCATTTCTAAATGGAGAACTTAAAGAAGAGATCTATGTTGCACAACCGCCTGGGTTCATAGTCAAAGGAGAAGAAGACAAAGTCTTGCTGCTGCGTAAGGCTCTGTACGGTTTAAAGCAAGGATGCAGCCATGTACGTGATGAATAAAGACAAGGATGTCTTGATTATGAGTCTCTACGTTGATGACTTAGTGATCACTAGAAGTAATTCTCAACTCATTGAAAGGTTTAAAGAAGACATGAAGAAGGAATTTGAGATGACAGATTTGGGGCTGTTGAATTATTTTCTGGGAATGAAAATTGAATTATTTTCTGGGAATGAAAATAACTCAAGATGATAATAGAATTTTTATATCACAAGAAAAATATGCCAATAAACTTGTTGAGAAGTTTGGAATGAATGGAAGCAAGAGTGTAAGTTCTCCACTTACACCAAACGGCAAAAAGATAGAGGATGATCAAAAGGATGGTGAAGTTCAGAAGCATCATTGGTGGTCTTTGGTATCTTTGTGCATCAAGACCAGACTTGATGTTTGCAAGCTCTTATCTCTCACGATACATGTCTGTGCCACTCATGAAGCATTATCAAGAAGCCAAGAGAGTCTTAAGATATGTTAAAGGTACATATAATTTTGGAGTTCAATTCACAAGTGTTGAAAATCCAGAGTTATTAGGTTACTCAGATAGCGATTGGGGTGGCTCAAATGAAGATATGAAGAGCACATATGGTTATATTTTTACTCTTGGGTCTGCAGTATTTTGTTGGCAATACAGCAAACAAAAAACAGTGGCACAATCAACGGCAGAAGCAGAGTATATCGCAGTTTGTGCAGCAACAAACCAAGCGATTTGGTTACAAAGACTTATGAAGGATATTGGCTTTGATTCTCAAGGAGGAGTTCCAATTTACTGCGACAACAAATCGGCAATTGCGATTGGGAAGAATCCGGTGCACCATCGAAGAACAAAGCACATTGAGATCAAGTATCACTTTGTACGTGAAACAGAGCACAAGGGTCTTATTCAACTCAAGTATTGTCAAGGAGAAGTTTAAATTGCAGATTTGCTTACTAAAACACTTTGCGTCTCAAGGTTTGAAGAATTAAGGAGGAGGCTTGGAGTAAGACCAAAACTAGGAGTGTTGATTGATAATTGAGTTTATGTTATGTTAATTATGTTATGTTATGATAGAAATGTGTGTCATTAGATTAAGTTGTGTTGTGTCGTTTGAAGAATTGTCACAACTCTTCACTTGTGTATGTTGGTTATCTATTTAATATATTGAAACTGTGATGTAAAAACACAAATTTTCCGATTAAATAAAAATCAGATTTCTGTTACTCTATTTTTTATAATCAAAGTCTTCTGTTCAACCAGAAGTAAAACACTTGTTGTGTTCTTTGTAACACGAGGCTTCAGTTTTCTAACATTTGAATGGCGAGAAATAATAGAATGCACCGAGATGCTCACATTGATCGACACCACCATTAGAAACAGAGCATCGAGCTTCAGGCATGAAAATCCAGATCTCGCTTCAGCTCTTCTTCAACTATGGCTTTCCACATCTCTTCGGCGATGACATTCACCAGATATATCAACTTCGTCCGTGATGGACTTCTTCTCTTCATCCGATTATCTTCTTCTCGACAGAGCTTTGCGTTTGATACGATCAGACCAATCAACTCCCTGTGTTGGGCTTCACATTTGATAAAAAGATATACACTTGGAAACGTAAGCCGACAATCTCAGTGAAAGGATAAAAAGTGACATTGCGAACAAATCATTCACATTATATATGGGCTTTTCATGTTTTATTCCTTTTCATATGATCCAAAACAAAAAAAAGTTTTGTGTCATTCATGTTTGTTTTTAATTACTCTCTTTTATCTTGTTCCATCAAAAAAAAAATCTTGTTCCACCAAACGTAAATAAATTATAAGAATATAAGTTAATAAATTAGTTAATGTAGACTTGTAGTTGTAGCCTTGTAGGTGGCAAAATTAATTTTTGCAATAACACTTGGTTTTTTTATCAAAAATAAAATAAAATAATAACACTTGGTTTTAGTTGTACTACTACTGTACCTATAATTTTTAAAAGTAGTTCATCGATAAAATATTTTAAGATATTGACGCTGAAGAATTTATAAGCATTGTACAACTCTCATCATTATCTTTTTTTAATCCCCCATTGTGGTTAAGTAGTCAATTTATTATTCACCTAAACAATAAATCCATGATTGTTATATGAAAATTCAAGTCTCAAGAGAATGGACTGCATGGAATCTCATCTAGGGTGATGTGATACATGCTTCAAATCTACTTTTCTGTATGTAATTATCTATTGTTCTATTTATCGACTTTTTTGGGTCCACAAAAAAAAGAATTTTATTACTCTTGAATTTTTTTTTGAATGAGATGCAATACAAATTAAACATTCTAAGAAATTGTATCATCACTTATATAGAACACCAAATAACATTGAGTCATTAAGAATCTAATAATTTATGAAATAGTGCAATGGCAGAATAGTCCTGTAGTTTTATACTCTACCGGCAAAAGACTGTTTTTGAAAAATAAAATTAAGTTTTTAAGGATGATTATAAAGTAGATTATTCTTGTATTACTAGTTATAACATGAAATTACAAATGTTATTAGTCAACAAATTAATGAAAGAGTTGTTGTCATTAGTCTATGTGAATATCAAATATAAATTCAACTATGTGGATATATATTTATTTCCTATAGAAATTAAGTATTTCAATATTAACATAATATAAGGACGTAGACAGTTAACTCTTATTTTCAATTTATTCTTTCTCAAGACTCAAGGTACCGTGCTATATCAGTATCCCAATTTCATCATTACGCAAAACTATAAAAAATCGATACTAAGCAATGATTATAAAGAGCATCTTAAGAAATGCTTATAAAAAATACCGGAGCATGATTGGGTTTTAATCATTGCTCTATACATGCTTGTTCTTACTTCTTAGGTCCTCACGCCCTACATCATTATATATTCTCATGTTACATTTTCTCGGTAAAAGCATCATATTTTTTTAGTAACAAGATAAATCATCTACTACTATACATTACCCTCGATAACATTGAATGAGTATTATACTATATACATAAATAGTAGATTAAAAAAAAAGAACGCAAAGGCTTAAATTTCAGCTAGTTCGAAATACTGTGTGTATCTTTTGGTTCGTTAAATGTAAAGAGATTATATAAGTAAAATGGTGAGTGAGCACACCATTAGAATTGTGTTCCCAACATCAATAAATAATCGACAGCAAATAAAGCCCGACTATTATTAGGGTGATTTTTCTTATTTGATAATAATTAGATAAATCATAAATGTTATTATAACGTTAATTCAGTTGACTGTGAATTGTGAAACAAATGAAAAAAAAAGTAGAATAGCAAAATAAAATAAAATTAAAACAGAAAAATGGTTGGAAGTGTCAAGTTGGAGTGGGACTTCACTTGGACTGACGCACGCGCACCATTCGCTTCCTTCCAAACGCACTGATTGGATATTACATTAGCAAATACTGTTTTTATAACGCGACACGTGGACCCCACTTTCTGCTCCTTCCCGGAATATTTTTTTCTTCTATTCGCTCTCAAGGCTCCTTTCAATTTATTTTTTGTTTTGGTAGTAATTACTTGAAGTATAGTATGTGTAACAAAAGAGGTTTTCGAATTTAGTATTAGATGAGATAATTTTAGTTTGTAATTTTAGGTTCAAAACTTTCTACTATATTACAAGAGCTTAGTGAAAGAACATATGATGAATACTTCCTGATATAAAAACAAGTATTAATTTCACATGTCATTGTAAAGCAATTCTACCTTGTTTATATTACGTCTTTTGAAGTATTTAAACCGTGATGACTTTGTGGCTTGAATGAAATGCACAAATAACCATGAGATTAAATCATTATACATATATGAAGTTTGCATTGTAAATCATTATAAAGTATATACTATAATTATAATATTTTCAAATATATGAAAACAAAAATAAACAAAGAAAAGTCTCCACTATCCATTACTACCACCACCACCTATACATATATGCCATCAAAGGTCCTCTTCTCCTTCACCCAAAACAAACTCATTATCCTCTTAATTTCACTCTCAAGTCTCATCTAAGTTAAGCACAAACAACAAAAAGAGAAACAAAAAATCATGAGAACGATGGTTGATTTAGGAAAGCACCACCACATGCAAATCATAGACACTCCGACCACCGTCGATTGCGCTCGTGAATTCCGTCTCCGGCGAACTCTCCGTTCATTCATCGAATGCATGCTTCCATACTGTTGCACTTACCAACAACCTTCTCTTTCATACCAAAACGATACCGTTTCAGTCTCTTCCTCTTCTTCCTCTTCTTCCTCCGAACACTCCTCCTCCTCATCCTCCTCCCATAGTAGCAGCATCGTAAGTGGAACTTTCTTCGGGCACCGTCGTGGCCGAGTCAGTTTCTGCCTTCAAGACGCCGCCATGGGGTCTCAGCCGCTTCTCCTCCTCGAGCTAGCTGTTCCCACGGCGGTTCTAGCAAAGGAAATGGACGAGGCAGGTGTTCTACGTATAGCCCTCGAGTGTGACCGTCGTCGGAGCAGCAACAGTCGTTCGTCGTCGATCTTTGAGGTCCCTGTGTGGTCCATGTATTGCAACGGAAGGAAAATGGGATTCGCCGTGAGGAGAAAGGTGACAGAAAACGATGCCGTTTTCTTGAAGATGATGCAGTCTGTGTCAGTCGGAGCTGGGGTTGTGCCGTTGGACGAGGAGGAGCAGACGCTGTATTTGAGGGCGAGGTTCGAGCGAGTCACTGGGTCGAGTGACTCGGAATCGTTTCATATGATGAATCCGGGTGGTAGTCATGGACAGGAGCTTAGTATATTTCTTTTGAGATCTTGAACTTTTAAGTACGGTGGATATACTATAATAAGATTTTTGTCATTTTCGTCTTTTCTTTTTTTATAAATGTACATTTTAAAGTAAAATTATCAAAAGATATATATATATATGCAATTTAATAACTTGTTTCTCTGAAATATAATAATGGGTTATAATGTTATATAGAGAGAGAAATATTGGGGATAGCACACAAAAATTAAATTATCTCAAACTTGAGGCAGAACAGAATAACCTACAAATAACATGGATCTAACGTAGTGGTGGTAGCTATGTTTGAATCTCTTCAAACCAACTAAACGCAGCTATCATTCTTTTTTGGGTACAAAATACTATAGTGGTGGTTTAATTTTCGTTCTTTTGGTTGAGATGTCAAATTGATTCGCACACACCACACCATTGTACACATAGCTACTTAACAACTGAATTACCTTAATGTTGGCTAACTTTAGTTTGTAGATGCTAATTAGAATTATCTAAGCTGCATATAAGTTAATGATACTAATAACACATGTATTACTATATTTTTGGTAGGTAGGCTGAAGGAAGAAATGGTGGAGGGTTATTTAAAAAAAAATGAAAAAGTTATGGGGACAAAACCTATTATCTCTTTTAACTCTGACCAACCTTTGATGATACTCATTTTTGGACGTAAACCAACCCTTCTGATAGGGTTCGAACTAGGGGAAACAAAGATAGTGGACGGTTATTGACTCTTATTATTTCTTACTATCTTGTTGGTTAATTAAACAAAGAGTTTAGATTTTTTTTATTTTTTTGCTACATGAGTTGAGAATTTTGTTCAATACATCTTGCAAAACAGAACTTTATAGAATATATATTTGACTAATGAGTTATTTTTTTAATGATCTAAGCGTATTATGGATTCTTATTCAGTCTAACAAAACTAGAACAATTTCAACCAAAAGGTCGAACTAGTTGCGGTCGGCTGGATTTAATTTTATCATTGTAAATAATATGTAATTCTTTGGAAATACCAAGGGGTCATAGGCATGTCAAATGCACGTATGGTGCCTCGTGAGCCTCCATGCTAAAGCAATGTGCGACTGTGACCAAACAGGATCGAGGATATTGGCTTAGCTTCGGTGTCTGGTTCGGTTCCAAATCAGTGCCACTGTAGGACCTCTTTTCTCTTTTGCTTTTTTAGTTCTTGTCTCTTTGTTCGCACCAAGTTACATTTCACAGTCACTTGACTCAGTACCATTTAGTATTTATTTGAATCTCTCATTGCTTCATTGGATACAATAATTTAAGATTTTGTTGGGCTAACAAAGCCTTATAATATACCGTACGCACGCTCTAGTTTGATTTAATATTGCGTTGAATTGATTGAGAATATGGACACTGACTTCAATTATTAGTATGTATAAACGAATAAAATTAATTAGTATTCAATCATGGAAGTATTGTCCCATGGAAACCACCCAATTTAATATTTAAGTATTTCACATAATACTTTAGAAAAAAAACAAATTATAGAGGCACCCTTTTGATCGCCGGCATCTTGAGATACATTCACCACACCAGAATATTGATTTTTTTTTAAATGACTATGAAGAAAATAAAATTATTAATATATTGAAAGAAGCCCACGTCCCAGAAAATGACAGAGGCATGCAAAATCGTGATATCCAGCAAGGTATGTGAGACTCGTATAATCTTTACTGATATGTTCTTTTGTCCCCCTTTTGTGTGAAAGAGTACTGTCGTATGATTTTTCTTGTTCTCCATTATAGATTCTCAAAATCTTTAGGATTTTATTTTTGTAATATGTGATACTTAAATTAAGAGAAAAATAAGAGAATAAATATAAAAAATGAGGTAGAGAAATGGGTGATGCACACGACTCACGAGGGTACAATATTAACCCTAAAATGGAGACATAGTTGGCTCTACAACCATCTCCTTTAGTCTGATTTTCACGTGCACTCCGATCCCTACGGTTCCCTCTTCTTATTGTTTGAATGTAAATTTGAAAAAAAATGTTATGAATATTTGCATATAGATGATTTGTTCGTTTCTCATATATAAGATCAGATCTCAAGAGAAGTTGTACATATTGATTTTTTCTAATCGCAGGTGAGGTGTGCTACTTTATTCTTATATCCAAGATTACCATTTACTGTTGTGTAGACGGTTATAGGCTAAAGATCAAGTTTACCAGTTGCGGAGTTTCATTATTAGTCAATGAACAAAATACAGTTTTACACATTTTGAAATCCATATATATATATATATAGGTCTCGAACTATGATTTATCCAGTTATTAAAAATAGTTATGGTAGAAGACGAATCAATTTACCAAAAATATTAAGAAAACGAGTAATTTTAAAAAGAAATAATTATCTAATTATATCACAATTCTCATACAAGCGATATTGATAAGATTGCTTTGTTATTATATCATTGATTGATATAGACTTATAGAGATACGAATAAGAATAGTCTAATTTCTTAAATGGTGACGGAGAAAGGCAATGTTTGGTCCTGCACGGCTAAATATTTGCTTTTAGTTTGTCATATTTGCCGGCTCTAAATCTTTAAAATATATCCAGCTTATAGACTTAATTATACGACCATTACTTAATACTTATTTAATCACCCATTTGCATGTTATAGTTAAAGAATCAAAGGAAAAGGGAGTAAAGTAAAGAATCTGATAATTTCAAGAAACTTAATGAAAAATGAAATGAAATCCGATTTATGGTGGGAGTACGTAGCCTAATATTTTTGTTAAGACAGTTATTATTATCTAGCCGTAAGTAACAAAACGTCAATAACTTACAAAACTTATAACAGTGACGTAAGACATGAGAGAAAGCCCAATTCTAATATGGGCCCAATTTTAGAGCTGATGTCAATTGAGCCCGCTTTGCTTGACTGACTAGGTGACTGAAAAATAAAGTTTTTTTTTTTTTTGGTGAAGAAAGAAAAATGCATTTCAACGAAAGCTGCTAGAAATAGAATAGTTGAAAACATCCGAAAGTTAAGTAAAAAAAAGGAAAAAGGAAAGCTTAATTAGCTAGAAAAAGGAAACAACACTAATTATGTACAAAAATCAAAGAAAATATCAAAAACATATATCTAATAAGCTTGTGGTTGACTCTTTGTCACAGAAAGTATACAAGAAGAAGATGTCCAGCTCCTACATGTGCACAATTTGTTTGGAGGAGTTTAAAATGGCAGAAAGAGTCGTGAACTTACCTTGCGGACACGAGTTTGACGATAGATGCATCCTCAAATGGTTTTTCCACCAATCTTGTGTTGTATTCCTTTGTGCCGTTTTGAGATATGCCATGTGAAAAATAACCCTAGAATTAGATTCAATTTCTCGTAAGGGTTTTCAATCTTTGGCTTTTCAATAAAATTGATTTTTCTTTTTTAATCTTATCATCCAAAACGTTTCTTGAGTGTTTTAATCTTTTATCTAACAAAGAAATTAACAAAAATGTGGTGTACAACGTAATTTTGTACTTCCTCCGTTTACAATACTTTGTATAGCTAGTAATCATTTTTCCGCTTTCGTTCTTTAGTAAAATTTTATAACTTGTGATTTTGTAAATCTAATCCCTTGTATAAATGATTAGAAAAGTAATTTTTTTTTTACTTAACTATTTGTCCTTTTACGATCCCAAAATTTACCCCAGGAAGATCAGATACAAGTATTTTATGAATGATATTGATATCCAATATGAAGTCAATTTTTGGATTAAATTGCATAGGAAGCTGCACCTCTTAAATTCAGTCGAAATTTTCACATTTTGTTCACATCGATATTAATTATAGAAGAGTGGTGCCAAAACTGGAGGCATTTATTGGCCCGACCCAATCGGACCACGTCGAAAATGAAACTCGATTTGGAAGTTTGTTTGATTTCTGATAATATTTTCCTCACTCTCACTAATCTATTTTATTCATTTATTTGTTCTTATCCAACTATATCTGTCTTTTATATAAACGGCCTAAAAAAAAGGAAATTTAGAAATAAAGGATGTTTTTAATCCAAATTGTCTATATATACATTTAAAAAAAAAAATTTGATGAAATAAGTTTTTTAGAATTAAAAATCCAATTATACCCTTAATTCTAATTTTTTTGAATTATCCTTTTTTAATAAATAATATATATATATATATATATA
>VBRH01000556.1:21455-57073 GCA_014578085.1 Cardamine resedifolia | reverse complement strand
TATATATCTAATTTTATAATGATGATAATCGAGTATTTGCCGTTTATATGATTACAATAAATATTTTGATCAAACAACGTTTTTACTATGGAAACTTTTTCCGACTAATGGTTATGCATGTACAACATTAACATGATAGACGTAATTTTTTTTTGCAATATTCAGATATACAATAGTCAGTTATCACATCTCATGATAGACATGTTTTTCTCGTAATATATAAAACCACAAAAGACATTTGTATATGCAACACTTTAAAACATTTGACAAGTTTTGCATTTATTAATGCGAAAAAAAATTTTTTTGTTGGGATCGACCCCTAAACCTGATAGTAAACTCTTTTAATTCGTAACTAATGGATGAATGGTGTTTCTACACGTAATAGACATATATTCCGTGAAAGTGGAACAAAATGGCTCTCAAATAATAAAAGCGTTATCATAAAATATTACGTGGCCATGACTGTCTCATCCCAAACGGACCAATCTTTTAGGAATGGCTATATAGTCCATTGGTTCATTTACATTGCGCCCGTTCATCATCGATCCACATTAGGCCCATATATATTCGGCCCAGTTAAGTTTTAAATGTTTCAGCTATAGACCACCTCGGAGATTCTTAAGATGGTTTTTAATTTTTTAATTAATAAAATAATAAGAGAGTTCTTAAAAAGGAAAAGGAAAGATGGTTTTTGTTTAAAAAGTTTAAAAACCATCTCTGTTTTTCTACAAGTGATTTAAATTTTTTTTTCTTTAAAATTAATTGTATAACTAAATAATATTGTAAATATTAATATTATAAAATTAAGAGCCTCATTTTAAGAAACTCATATATAGAGATGCTAACAAGAATTATAATTTTGGTATAATAATAGGTAACTTTGTGGCCATCATTTGAAAAAGAACTGCATAAAAATCTTTATTTTCAAGCCTACATAAAAATATTTATTCAATTCTCATATATTCTATGCTCAAATTAACCCTTGACCTGCCTTATCAATAACATAAAATAATTCGAGTTTTATGATATTTAGCGTTTCATGAGTAGGACTAGGACTCGGTAGATAAGTTGAAATCCATATGTCTACATCCATCATTAACAATTTAAAAGGCACGATAACCTACAATTCACTATATAGATAGATAATAAGGGATATCAAACACATGTTTTTTTTGGATAAAAAAATCAACATATATGTTAATTAGCATTATCTTCAAATAGGATCAATATTTTCATATCCCAATTGCTATAATCTGATTAATTTTTGTGTTTGAAGCTGCTCAACAAATTCTATTGTATAGAAATATACACATATTACGTGTATGTTTTTATTTTATTTTGAAATTTTACGTAAAAATTATTTGAGACTGGACTTTATTACGAACCATATATATACTAAAACATTGGGATTATATAAATCAAGTTGAATTCAAAGATATAGACGTCGTAAGCGATTTTGTAATTTAGTAAATTCTACAAGTGTCTTTCGGATTCTATCCATTATTTGAATGTAGTGACTAATTCATAGAAAATGTATAAAAAATTGCTACTCGTATCGATGTATATATATGCATACTTTCCCGTTATATAAATTCGATATTTCCGAATGTTAAAATGTGCTGGCATATATATCTATATATATATATATGTACGTATAGGCGACTACGTATGCATGTATACAAATGAAGAAACATCATAAGTAGATGTATATCAGTATGTGTGTGAAAAAGTGTTGATGATGGTGAAGTGTGGTGCTATTCGTGTGGAAACCACACTCGTCCCTCTTTCTTTATATTATTATTATCAACTATTTCCATTATTTGATCTCCCTATAACTTACTTTCATTGCTTTCCAGCCAGCAATCCATCTACTTTTATTTTTTATATCAAGAATAAGAAAAAAACCCAACTTTTAGGTGTTCATTATCTACTACTAGTTTGTTGTTTATATATGATTTTCACTAGCAGATGGCTCTATTTGATGGATAGGAGAATATATAGTGTGAAAAGCATCTGATTCAATTTTGATCCCCTTCATATGTAAGATAGTTGGATTATACTATTTAATATTTTAATCTTCCATGGCCGTCTATCAGTAAAGAGTAAAGAGTAGTATATATTAATTAATCTATGGTTTTGACCTATCTTTTTTATTTTCCTAATGAATCCCTCTTATTGAATATATTGAAAAGAAGATGAAGTGTATGATTACACTTATCAAACAATTCCAAAATCGAACAGTGTCTTATCAACATATATATGTATACATTATCCATTGATCACTTTTGGTCAAACACTAAGAAAATCCAGAGAACGGTTTCCAAACAGTGTGTGTGATTGATTCGCCTCCATTTGTTTTGGGGTAATTTCTTTGTCGAGAAAAAAAAAGTCTAATTAACCAACAAAAAAAAAACAGAAAGTAACAATGATAGGGTAAAAGAAAAAGAGAGACGTGGCGCTTTGTTTTTTTTGTACAGAAAAACGCTTTCACAGTTACCAAATTTGAATATGGTTATAAAATAAAATGAATCAGCCGACAATTTATACTTTTTAATTTGTCTTAAGCATTAGAATGAAGAATTTAGGGGGAAAAAATGAAGAAAATAATATTATTATTATTATTATTATTTATTTACTAAAAGATTAGAAAATATATGTCAAAAACAGATGAGAAATGCTTGAAACTTTTAGAAAGCTCTTAATTTATTTCAAGTTTCTTGCAGAAATTATATCTACCAACCAAACTCCGATCTTTTTATTTTATTTGGAAAAATAAGAACATTCGTTTTCTAAAGCAATGACATTAATACGAAGTTACTGAAGATTTATTTTCTCAATTGACTTTTGAAAATAATTAAAGCATTTTACAAATTTGAATATGGTGTATTGAGTCAATGTAATAATATAGCTGCCAAAAGAAAACTTAATTTGGTAACTTGGTAATATATATAAGAAAACCAAGAACTAAGTATGATAAGTTTAACAAACTTTTGGCCAACAGATTTCGTATACCATTAGGTCATCGTTTGGGAGGTTGAGATTTCATTTTTATTTATGTTGTATATCTTCTTGCTCCAAGCAAACTTATATGCATGGTTTTGATCATGAAGACGACAGAACATCTTCACGGTGTAAGTATGTAACTGCCCCTTTCAGGTATCACTCGGATTGTTTATTTTATTTTTTGCCGTGGGCGAATCAAATGGAATGAAAAGAAACCCAAATGTGTGGTTTCACATTTATTTTTCTCCTTTCCCGTTTTATTTAATTATTTATAAGGTTTTTTTTCCGAAAGTATTATGTTTCTTTTGAATTTAATATCAAATGAGATTGTTTTGGGGGTATATTTTATACTTATCGTTATGCTTTTTCTTAACCGATCGTACGCGGAAATCCAATTTTTTTTCTAAACTTCATTTGTTCTTTTCAAACTTATTATAATCATAGTGTAAAAACGATTAGACGATGTTTGTTAATTCGATTTCCTAATCTAAATTTTTGAAAACGACATAATAAAAGTATTTCCGTTAGTGGTGATTATGCTCCACATACTATATTAATTGTCGACTCCAGCACATAAATTATTTCTTAAAGAAAAATCTCTAAATACTCACACAAAATCTCTCCATAAATAGATCTCAACCTAGGCGTGTGTTCTCCACACTTCACCGATATTCTCTACCTTCTCATTTAATTTCAACACAAAACAAAAAATAGAAAACCAAATCATTTCAAAAGATTTAACCATGGAATCCCACAACGTGAACAACAGCTTGAATCTAGACATGGAGAAAGATCAAGAAAAGGCTTTCGACTACTCCAAACGAGCTCAATGGCTACGGGCCGCAGTTCTTGGTGCTAACGACGGTCTTGTCTCAACGGCTTCGCTTATGATGGGTGTTGGTGCGGTCAAGCAAGACGTCAAAGTGATGATCTTATCAGGTTTCGCCGGTTTAGTCGCCGGAGCTTGTAGCATGGCGATCGGAGAGTTTGTCTCCGTTTACTCTCAATACGACATAGAAGTGGCTCAGATGAAGAGAGAGAGCGGAGGAGTGGTAGAGAAAGAGAAGCTTCCTAGCCCGATGCAAGCGGCTGCTGCGTCTGCTTTAGCGTTTGCTTTGGGAGCGATTGTGCCTTTATTGGCGGCTGCGTTTGTAAAAGATTATCAAGTGAGGATTGGAGCGATTGTGGCGGCGGTGACGTTGGCGTTAGTGATGTTTGGGTGGTTAGGGGCGGTTTTGGGGAAAGCACCGGTGATTAAGTCGTCCGTTAGGGTTTTGATTGGAGGATGGTTAGCTATGGCCGTTACGTTTGGTTTAACCAAACTGATTGGGTCACATAGTACTCTGTGATACGTGTGTGTTTACATACGTGAGTAACGTGACTAAACTCTTCTTCATGCTTTATGCTTCATGCTTCATGCAACACAATTGAGGCGGTTACGTTTTTATTTGTAAGAAACTTTGGAATGGATTTGTGACTTGTTTTTTTCTTTCATGGGAATTTAAAAGGAATGGAGTCTCTTAATTTGTAATCATATAATAAAACTATCAAATGGAGTTTTTCCCAATAAATGATTACTGGCCCGTTGAGACATAACACTTTACTTATCGTTGTAGACTTATAACACAAAGTGAGTGTTCTGAGAGAAAAACAAAGAAATTGATCTATTTTGTTTCTGCCAAATATCCGATATAAATTGTGATCCGCTTTACTCCAAAAATTTGAATATTCTGAAAATTCTCGAATATTCACGGATATGATTTAAAATGTATACAAAATACGAATAATCATTTCAACTTTATGGTAAAATATGTAAATATAACATACTGAATGGATTGAATATACGATCTTTCAGAACCATTTGGTGATTTACTTCGTTTTAGACGAATACTATATTTATTATTTACTCTCTTTTTTTTAATCACCACGGGCATTCAAAGTTTTG
This sequence comes from Cardamine resedifolia, assembly GCA_014578085.1. Taxonomy (NCBI): domain Eukaryota; kingdom Viridiplantae; phylum Streptophyta; class Magnoliopsida; order Brassicales; family Brassicaceae; genus Cardamine; species Cardamine resedifolia. The sequence goes on along the minus strand of VBRH01000556.1, from coordinate 52,125 downwards.
CAATCGAATGGAGACGAAAACGTCCGAACCAAAAGGATATAACAAATCATTTGTCCAGCTCTACTTCTGGTTCTAACATTTTGTCTAAAAACGTTGAAGCCAAATTCCTTCGACTAATTTTTCTCCACTGATCAAAAATTTCTGCCTGGCAGAAAATGTTTCAAGAGAAAAAGTAAAATTTGTTTTTTTTTTCATAAACTAAATAGACTTAAATCTAAAAGATCTGCCAAAAAACTGCCAAAACTACCCTATTAATCCGCCAAAATAGAGTCGAATTTAATTTGTTAGAATCTGTTAGAACTTAGAACTATACAATATCATAAGTAGCCTAACTAGATTTATCCATTTTGTTATTTCTTTAGAAAATAATGTATCTTTCTTGATGAATTTATTTCAATTTTGAATTCTTAAGTTAAAGACTATAAATACAAATGAATTATGTTCCAAAAATAAACACCATAGATCCACAATTACACATAGATAGAAGGACCACGGTTTTGATCATGTTGGACCGTTAAAAAGCACGTCATGACAAATCAATGATCTCCGGGAATTTTTTTAAAAAGAGAACTACTTTTGAAATCGTTGTCGTGTTCTATAATCTTAATATGTAATATTCCGATTTGTAAAGCTAAATTTCATGCCTGCTTTTTGCAAGAGGTTGCGTCTAAACTTCCACATCCTTGTAGAGAGGAAAATGGAACATGTGGCTTTATTTATCGAAACATAATAGAATCATAGATATTTCCATTTTATAAAATAAACATAACCAACAAACTATACCATAGGACAAACAATATAGAGAACACAAGGTCAGTCTTTTTATCAAAACATGACTGGAGACAAGGAAACTTGTGTTATCCATACGATTCAGCCACAACCAAGAGCAGTAGTAGTGTGTTGTGTTCTCACTTCTTCGATAAAACAAACTTACAAAATCTCGCAAAACTGCAATCTATTTAGACTCATTGATTACTCGTAAGGGTTTGTATAAGTTGTGGCATCTCATTCTGATGTTTCAGCACAAACTTATCCATGAACTCGGAGCTTTTCATCTTTAGCAAAGTGAAGTAGTTTATATCTTCTTTCTTCACAAGTCCTTCAGAGAGAAGTAAAGATATCACCTGGTTCCTTGGTTTGATTCTCTTCTCCATGCTCAGACCTAACACCACAGGTCTTGCAACAATGTCACGAGCCTGCAGACCAATGTTGTTTACAAGGTACTCCATTGTGTACACTATCTTCTTATCTGAAACCGTCACACAGTTTGGGAATCTCATGAATGCTGAAACGAAATCTTCTTTAGACCAACCAAAACGTTGGAACAACTTAAATTTCCGTTCCATTGTTGATTCACTCGTGGAATCAAAGGCTATCATAGCGTGAACAAAACCCGCCTTTTCCGGGTCAAAACCATAGCTGCGAACTCTGTTTAAGAGTTCGTTGAATCTACTCTCAGAAGAGAAAAAAGTGAATGGAGACGCTTGAACCAACCACTTGATGCTTTTATCTGAAACTCCAAGCTCTCTAAAAATGGAGACCCGAGGAGATACGCTTTGCGAAATCTTCAATGAGAAACATCTGTATCCACGCTTCAGACACTTGACAACGTTTTCTTCCTCTACGAGTATACTCTTGAGAGAATCATAGCAAGGGATCAGTCTTTTGTTCAAGCTAAAGGAGAGTGTTTTAGGGCAAGACGAGATCAGTTTCGCAGTATCAGAGGTCGAAAACCCGATGGAATTGAAAAACTTGAGCTTGGGCGAGATAATGCCCTCAGGGGACAATGTCAGAACACGAGGGAAAGATTTGATGACATTGGTGATCTGGTCATTGGTGAATCCATAGTCCTTGAAGAGAGCGAGAACAGAGTCTGGTTTTTTGGAAGAAACCAAATTGACGAATCTGGAATTCGATTTAGCAGATTCTAAAGACAGCCCACAAGAGTTCATGAGATACGAAACTGTAAAAGATTTCAAACATGTGATTTGCTCTTCAAAACCCTCTAATTTCACTTCTGACACTGAACACAATGTTCTTCTACTCACTAGAAACCCTAAATTGACGGTGCGACGAACAAGGGAAGAATTAAACGCACAATCTCCGACATTTCTCCGGAGAGAAGAAATTACAAAAACCCGTCTGCAGTGTAACAAGCTCGACATGAATACGAGAAATCCCTAAGCCTCTTTTCAAATCTCTAAAAACTCGAACTTGCAAATAACCAAACTCGCCGGAAAACTAGCTCAAAAGAGAATAGAGCTAAGAAGCCGTCGCGATTACCTTCTCGTAGCTATAAGAACGTCGCAGAGACTCACGGAGATGTTGTTTGAATCAAAGGGAGCTGCTAGCTTCGAAGGACTTCGCTCATACGCGAGTGTGTTAAACTCTTCGATTCAAAATCAAATGCGAACGATGGAAGAAGTAAACGGGATATCTCAAAATGGAAATTAGGAATGTAGCCCTTTAATTCTATGGATTCACAAATTCGCCTCAAATTGTATTTAGTTACACAATAACCCACATATTGAAGACTATAGTTGGAAATCAATAGAGATGATTATATAACTGTGAAACCTAATCATAAATACTATTGTTTGAATTACCAGTAAGATACTAAGATAGTATAATCCTACTTTTCATTTTGCAACATCCCCTACATAACTCTGCATATAGTAGTCTTATTATATGGAAATCAGTAATTGAAAGAAAATTGTAGAAAAACACGAGGGTTGGGGTTAAATGATCACATAAAATATTCAGGGGGATTAAAAGAAGTGTCTAATATCAAAACCGGTAAACAAATTCAGCAGTCTACAGAAGAAAAGGAAACACAATATGTCCCTCTCAAATCTTAAATGTGATAAACATCAAAATTGTATGAATCTATTGTATCTTGAATATCTTTTGAAGTCTCAAAACAAGGCTCCACTCGTCGTCAGATAACTCATCCTGCAAAATAAGGTTTAAGATTTCAGTTTGAGCCTTAATAAAACACTGTTAATTTTAGAACAAGAAAGATTTGTTAAACTTACCCGGTAGTTAGTTTCGAGTATGTCGATGGATCGTCTAGAAATATGACTGACAAGCTTGTCGTCTATACCAAAGTGCTTCCCAAACATTTTATGTTCTTCAGGATTTGAGGCAACGATCTAAAAGGAAAAAAGAACATTGGCTTTTTATTTTACAAAGTCAAATTGAAGAAAAAGGTTAAATGATAAAGAGAAAGGGATCTCTCATACCTTAACAGAAACTTCCCGGCTTTTCTTTGCATAATCAACTGGCTTCTTGTTATTCTCAATAGAAGCAACGGCCCCAATGTCCATAAACACTCTTACATTCTTAATCCTTTTGAGAATGCAAATGGGAGTTCCAACCTAAAGCAACAAGGACCATATTGTTAGAGATCTTGGTGATCCAGACAACAAGTGTCTAAAGATCCTGATGAGAAAATCGTATATACCTTGAGTTTTCCATCGATGACTTTAACTCCAAGGATGATTGGATCCTTCGTATTGAAGACACTTGTAAAATCCTAAAAACACAAGGGAATACTGCTTCACTAGCTGTTTCTTTCTTTTTCTCCTCTTTGATATTCTCCATTTAACTCTTAAACTGATCAAACAGATGATAAATGATATCCGCGCAGAAGATTTTGACTCCCATGTTCTCTGCAAGTTCAAGAGCCTCTGCAGATACTTTCACGTCAAAAGCCAATATCGTAGCATACTCTTTTTTCCTCTCTAACATTATACCAGCCTTCATGATATCCTTCTTATGCAGAGGTCCTATGCCAATACCACTGACAGGTATTTTTACATCCGGGGACTTCAATTACTCGAGCAATGCTTCCAAGGACCCTAATGTAGACGCTTGTACATAAACTCCTTCACCACTTTTGTCAATCCGGCTCATAACTGATTCCATATCTTTCATAGCAGTTTTCTTGGCTTCTTCCACGTCCTCATTAGTTCCAATCACATTCAAGCAAGTACCAGCAATGGTGTGTTCAAGCAAGTTCCAATCACATATATAGATTGCTGTTTTATTGCCTTCCTTATAGGAGCATTCTCGGTTTTTTCCCACGCATATATCCCATCCACCTGCAAGTTGGGGTTTTAAATTGCCACTTATCAAGTAAAAATAGAAAAAACCAAACACATCCCAACAGAATGACAAGAAGTCTCATCTTATTCAAGGCAATAATGAACTCTACATTCCTCTCTCTCAAAAGTTTCAGAGATTCTATCGTTTGTTTTTGTTTCTCTAGATCGTCCGTTATGTCAACCACTAAAACTGCAAGGTCACACAAATTTGAACCCCTTGACCGCAGATTTCTGAATGACTTGTGCCCAGGTGTATCAATAACCAATAGACCTGGCACCTTGAGTTTTGCATCAGCTTTTAACTCCTTGGTCCTCTCATGGATGTTCTCTGCTGGTAAATATGTTACACCAATCTGTTGAGTAATACCTCCAGCTTCGCCTTCCTGAACATTTGTTCTTCTGATGCAATCCAACAGCATTGTTTTACCGGTATCAACATGACCCATGAAGCATATAATGGGAGAGCGGAGATTTTCTTCCCTTTCTTTAACTATTTCATTCTGTATTGAGCCTTCACCCTTTTCAGAAGAATCTTTTGGCCAAGTATCATCATCCCCCTTAGGCATAGATTTTTTGGCTGCTGTTGTTGGCTTGCCTGCAGCTCTAGCCTTCACTGTTGGTTTATCAGTGACAGGACCTGTATTGAAACCCAACGTATTAAATAAAAAACAGCCAAGGGATTAAAGAAACCCAGTGTTTTTACAGACCTGAATCATGTGCCTTTGATGCAGTGTCTTTTAATTCTTTCGTAACCACAGGCTGAGTATCTTCCTCCTTATCATCAGAATCACCCTTGATGTTAAAATTAATAGAATCCGAGCTTTTTGCATCCCACTCATCCTTCTCATCACCATTCTCTTGTGTTACATCATCAGCTTCATGTTTCTCTGAGGTGTCTGCTGATTCCATTATATCAATCCTTTCATCATCAGCTGAATTCATTTCATGTAAAGTACCTGGCTCTTCTGCATGATTTTCATTTGTTTCTCTATCATCTTTCACTTGGACAGAAGCAGAATCGTTTGATTTTCTGCGAGCAGATTTTTTGTTGTTGTCTGCCTAATCTCTTCAGCTTCCTTTTCTTGCTCCTTCTGTATGAGGCGCTCCTCTTCCTCTTTCCTCAGTTTCTCTTCTTCTTCCTTCTTCTTCCTCTCTTCAGCTTCTTGTCGCTCTGCTACTTTACCCTTTGCCTCTTTCTTCTTGGGCTTTTATGGCTCGGATGTTGAATTCTCTTGTTTGTTCTCTTCAGCCTCCACAGAAGAAATAGCTGCTTTCTTGTCCTTCTTCTTTTTCCTTTTCTTCGCTGCAGCTGACTCAATTGGCTCTTCTTCTCCATCCTCCTTCACACCAGCATCATCTGCAGGTGCAACTTGCTCAGGTTGAGCTTGAATGTTGTCCAGTTTATTTTTTTTTTACTGTTTTATTTATATTTAATTCGATGTAAAAGAACCATAACTATGTAAACCTATTCCTAAAAGATTGACGCCAAAATAGCATATCCAAATTAAAAGAAAACCTATCGAAGCTACAATTGCAGAATTTATACCCCTACCATTCCTATTTGTTTTAATATGTAAATAAATTGCGAATATGATCCAAGTAATAAATGCCCAAGTTTCTTTTGGATATACGGGTGAAACAGGAGTTTCCCCAAAGTCTGCAAGAATCTTGTCAAAATCTTCTTCTTCAAGTGCAGTCCCTACACTCTTATTCTTCTTCTTTTTCTTACCCTTAGAAGTTTCTCCAACCTCATTACTCTTCGTAGCAGAATTTTTGTCATTATAACTTTCCTCAGTAACTTCTCTTCCAAGCTTCGAGTCACCACCTAATTCTACACTAGGACCCTTCTTTCTCACAGATTTTTTCTTGCCAGAAAGCGTTATTTCTTGAATCTCCTCATCCGCAATAACATCATCACCGAGTTTGGAGGTTGAAGTCTCTGTCTCGTCCTCTTCGAGAAAAGAGGTGCTAAACAAGTTACTAATCTTCAACGAAGATATGGATGACTTCTTCTTCTTCTTATTTCCAGATAAGGTAACAAGAGAGAATTCATCCTCATCCTCTGCTTCCTCCTTGTAATCTTCAAGGTCAAGATGAGCAAAGTTAACAGAACCACCTTCTTTCGTTTTTCCAGTGATCACAACCTTCTCTTCAGCTTTAGGCTTCTCACGTAGCTCCATATCAATGGAGCCATCTTCCTCCATCACAAAAGATTTCTTCTTTGGTTTAGCACTTCCCATAGATGAGATAAGGTTAAGATCATTGTCTCCACTCCTCGGATCCATTGATAAAATTCAAAGATGAATATAGTCTGTCATTAATCCAAGTATCAAGAAACAAAAAAAAAAAAGTATCAGACTTCAACAGCTAACAATAACCCTATAATCAAAATCAATAAGGATGAGAGACGAAGATTACCTTTTTCCTTAATCGGCTTCGCTTCATAAAGGGCAAAAACAAACCAGGGAAGATCTACTGAACAGCAAACAAGTTACCGGAGAAGATTTGGTCTTTCTCAGAGAAGACTAAACAGGTCAAGTCTTTCGCTCCAGAGAAGTTTGGGATTTTAGGGTTTCGTACGTTTTTTTGGGTTTTGTCGCGTATTTATAGATTTCGATTGAATGCTTGAGAAAGGATTTGGATTTGGATTTGGGTTTAGGTTAATCAGCCAAAACGACTGCGTTTCTAGGTCTCCCACAGTTTTTTTTTTTTAAATTAATAAATGAAAGTTGGAAAAGTAAAGTAACTATTACTCCTCCACACGGAAAAGGAAAAAGAAAAAGTCAGAAACTAAATTCAAATTAGTCAAAATACAGATTTCTTTTAAAAAACAAACAAAATAAAAACTACACAGATCTCTGCGATTAGCTCAAAGGAAGAAGACAACGACGATAATCTGATTCAGCGAAAACAATGTCGAGCGACAGCGACGAGGATGAGCTTCTTCAAATGGCGTTGAAAGAGCAATCTCAGAGAGATCTTACCTATCAGAAGCCACCTTCCGCCAATTCTCGTAAGCCCGTCACCAATTTAGTGCAGCAGCCAAGGAAACAGCAGACAGCTGCAGCACCTCCTCCGAAGAAATCGATGGGTGGTTCGAAGGCGGCAAGGAAGCCATCGATGGATGAGGATGATGAGTCGGAGGTGGAATTGCTCAGCATTTCGAGCGGGGATGAGGATGTTGGGAATGATCAGGGAAGAGGTGGTGGTGCTGACAGTGGTGGGGGTATAGGAAGAGGCGGAAGTGGTAGGGAGAGAGGAAGAGCCCCAAAGGAAGATGATGGAGCTTGGGATGGATTGGAGCCTGATTGCTGGAAACGGGTGAATGAAGCTGAGGTATTGTATCTATCATGTTTGCTTCAATTTTGATTTTGGTAAGATCATGCGTGTGATAATTTCGAAATGCGAATTTTAATTTTCTTGTAGCTGTATTTGTGTTTGTTGTATCGTTTGATTTGAAGTAGTCTTAAGAACTTTGCTTCTTTCATTGAGGTTAGGATTTGAAATCGAATATATTGTTATATGTGAAATCAGTGGTTTGACCTTGAATATTCTGTTCATGGAATAGTTTTGGGATCCTCGGAAAGGATTTCATAAGCAGAAGTGAGATGTTAGCAGACCCAATGCAAGGCCATTAGTTCTGTTAGAATTATGGCATCACACAGATTTAGTTCGAAATATGAATGTTTCACTTAAGTGCTGATGACATTTGGCAGCTTGCCCGCAGGGTTCGTGATATGCGGGAGTCGAGAACAGCACCATCTGTGACTCAGAAGCTTGAGAAAGATTCTGGAGCTGGCAAGAAAGTGGTTCTTACCAGTTTGGAATCATTCCCTCGCGGCATGGAATGCATTGATCCACTAAAATTAGGGTATTTTCCTCTTGTTTGTATTGCTCACCTCGAACGTCAACCATATACTTCATTCTATCTCTGATTACACGATTAGTAGAGGTATCTAAACATGGCTTTTTGTGTACCTCGTAGGATAATTGATAACAAGACACTGAGATTAATCACTGAGTCATCAGAAAGTCTTTCAAAAGCTGAGAAAGTTGATAATGCACTTCGGGGTATGCATTTCTTCATGACCATACTTACAACTTTGAGTTGGGTATTAGCTCTTCTTATAAAAGGCTTGAACTTTCTGCGGGCTTACTTGATATGCAACTTCCTGTTTTCTAAATTTGAATTACACTCGCCTGAGAATTTTCAGAAAAGTTGGTGTACATCTCTGACCATTTCGATCCCAAGCTGTTTCTTTCTCGCATTCACCAAGAGACAAGTGCTGCGGACTTGGAATCCGGTGCGCTTTCCCTGAAAAGTGACTTAAAGGGGCGTAATTTACAAAGGAAACAATTGGTGAAAGATAATTTTGACTGTTTTGTCTCCTGTAAAACAACTATTGATGGTATGTATTATTACACTCAATTGGGTGGCTTCTTTTACTTCAATCTTCTCTCTTGTTGATGTAAAGACTACTGTCTTTCTTTACAGATATTGAATCAAAGCTGAAACGGATTGAAGATGACCCAGAAGGATCAGGAACTACTCATTTGTTCAATTGTATGAAGAGTGTGACATCACGGGCAAATCTTGCTTTTGAGCCACTTTTTGAGAGACAGGTTGGTATTGTCACATTCTGTTGGTTTTTTGTGTTGTCCTAGCGTCTTGCTATCTGCTGAAGCCTTTTTCGCCATTATTCTTAGGCCCAAGCTGAGAAGATCAGGTCTGTACAAGGGATGCTTCAGAGATTCCGTACACTCTTCAATTTACCCAGTATAATTCGTAGCAGTATTAGCAAAGGCGAGTATGATTTGGCTGTTCGGGAATACAAGAAGGCGAAGTCTATTGCTCTCCCTTCTCATGTATGCCTGCTCCCATTGATCACTCTTTTCAGACGGATACCACTCATGTTTCTCCCAGCATTTACTTGTTAGGAAATTATTTACTTGCATTACAAAGCTGTTGAAAGCATAGTGTAACATGTTGCTTACAGGTAAGTCTACTCAAGCGAGTACTCGAGGAGGTTGAGAAAGTGATGCAGGAGTTTAGAGGCACCCTTTACAGGTCGATGGAAGATCCGAAAATAGATTTGACGAGTGTAAGTTAACTATTACCACTTCCATTCTAGTGTAAAGTACTATTGGAATGAACATTCCATAATTTAAATTAGTTAAGGATGACCTGGTGTTTTTGTTATAATATCACTATCAGCTCCAAAAGTGTTCAATAATTGAAGTTTTCATGCTTCCCTTTTGTAAGAAATTGAGTCACCAATTAATGTTTATAATAGGCATTCATGTATTTTTCTCTCCATTCTCTTCCTCTGCGTGATGCTATACTTTGTTTGCCTATTTAGCTGGAAAACACTGTGAGGCTTTTGCTGGAGCTGGAGCCCGAATCAGATCCTGTTTGGCATTACTTACATGTTCAGGTCAGTATAGTAGATGTTGTTGCTCTTTTCACTATGGCTTTACGTTAGTGCTGAGTAGTGTCTGGATTCTTGATAGTTTTTATTTTATATTCGAAGGCGGCTCCCTTAGCCTCTGCCATTATGCATCTCTTTCTTTCATGATTGTGGGCTTGACAGAAACACAGATTATATATAGTTTCCCAGTTTTTTTGTTGAAGTATGTATGTAAGATTTTCTGACTTGGTTCTTTCTTTAATCAGAATCATAGAATCCACGGGATGCTTGAAAAGTGTACATTTGATCATGAAGCATGGATGGAAATTTTGCGCAACCAGGTGCATGAGAGAGCTCTCTCCGACGCAAAGTGGCGACAAATTCAACAAAATAGCGTTCAACTTGTGAGTTCAATTGTGAGGGCAGCTATGTTATTGCAATATAAGCAAGATTCAGGTTTAAAGATGATAACAATTTGTACTTTATTCCAATCTTCAGTCAGATGACATGTCTTCTTTGGAAGATAATCAAGTTCAAATTGACCTACCATCAGTAGAGTCGGCGGGAAAAGAAAATGATGTTTTGAGGGGCAGATACATTAAAAGATTGACTGCTGTAATTGTAAATCATCTCCCTGCGTTTTGGAAAACAGCTCTTTCTGTTTTCAATGGGAAATTTGCCAAGGTACATGACACTCCTATGTGCTCTGCTCCTGCAGTAGATTAACTCTGTGAATTATAATTTTGTATGCTGAGGCAGTGCCTATTATTTGACTTTGATATGAATTCTACCAATTCAGTCTTCCCAAGTTAATGATACTTCAGCCAGTAAAGCTGAAGAGAAGGTGGAAGAGGCAAGGTATATAACTCATTCTTTGGAAGAAGTTGCTGGGATGATACGCAAGACCATATCTGTTTATGAAGCAAAGGTCATATTCTTGACTCTCTTTTCTTTCAACTAATCTTGTCAATAGAGCTTTTCTTTTCCATACTGGAAAGATGAACCCTGTCGTCTGTTCTATGCAGTGGTTCTAATACTTATTTCCCCCTGATTATTGCTTATGTAGGTGCAAAGCACGTTTCATGATTTTGATGAATCATATATTCTCCACCCATACATGAGTGATACAATCAAAGAAGTATCAAAAGCATGCCAAGCTTTTGAGGCCAAAGAGTCAGCTCCCCATAGTGCTGGTATTTAAATCTCTCATGAAGCTTGAGCTTGTTGTTTCGCTAAAGTATACTGAGATTATGTATACACCTTTTGGTTTTGGCAGTCATGGCACTAAGAAAAGTTAAGGTGGAAATCACTAAAATATACATCCAAAGGCTTTGCTCTTGGATGAGGGCGTCAACAGAAGAAATATCAAAGGAGGAGACATGGATCCCAGTTTCCATTCTTGAAAGGAATAGATCTCCATATTCCATCTCTTACCTGCCACTTGCGTTCCGTTCAATTATCATCTCTGGGATGGAACAAATTAATCTGTAAGTTTCTAGCATCCTGTAGTAAATGTATATACAAATAGTTAACTTTGTGTACTTAAATAGTTACAACTTTTTGCAATTATTTTGTTAGATTTATAGATTTATAGATATTTAGATATTTATAAATAGTTAACTTTGTGTACTCTAGGATTTGATTTTCTACGTCTCTTGCTAGTTAGAGAACAAAATGGCAGTTGCCAAATTGTCATTCATATGATTCTAGTTGTCCGTACCGCAATCACCAGTTATAGTCATGACTAGTTTCCAAGTGAAGAATATTATACAAGCTCTCATGTGAGATTACAGAACTTGTTTTTGTCCCATTATGATACTCAGAAACTGAACCATAATTGCAGTTCAGAGATATTCTGAGAACTACATATGCAATTATGCAATTATGTGCCACTAATTTACGTATTTTAGTGGCGGTGTTGCCTTATATGGCTGCTGATTTCTGGAAATTCTTGTTCCAGGATGATTCTGTCTTTAAAAGGTGAAGCTGCTAGATCGGAAGATATGTTTGCCCATATTGAAGAAATACTGATATCTGTTAGACTTGCCTTTTTGAACTGCTTTCTGGATTTTGCTGGTAAGCCTTCTTCACTAAACTTCCATGATTGTACATGTATACAGATGCCCACACATTCATGTTGGCAGACAAAATGAAACATAGACAATGATTATGTTGATATGCTAATTGCCTATTTGCATATATCAGCTCACTTGGAGCAAATTGGTGCTGACCTTTCTCAAGGCACCTCAAAGCGAGAGAGTTGGCAAAATGGATATTCCAACGACCACCAGGAAGACCCATCAATCAATTCTCCTGAAACTGTTGTTGATCCTCACAAGAAGTTGTTGATGATCTCAAGTAATATAGGCTATTGCAAAGACGAACTTGCCTCTGAGCTTTACAACAAGTACAAATATACCTGGTTACACTCTAGGTGGGTCCCTTTCTTATTTGACTTCATTGGTGCCTTTTTTTAATATCAAGATTTTTCTATCTCTGCTAAAACCGGCAGAGAAGTTGGACTAACTCAGTCATTCTTATTTGTCTCAAGTCTCGACCACGACAGTTAGTACCAATGTGTTAATTTTTTAATAAAAATTTTGAATGTCAACGTGAGAAATTGTAAATGGTGTTATAGTTTACTGGCTAATTCCTTTTGTCTCTTAAATTTTGCAGGGGAAATGATGAAGACAGCAGTGACCTTCAAGATCTAATAATGTCTTTCTCTGGTCTTGGAGAGAAGGTCCTCGAACATTACACTTTTGCTAAGGTAACGAGAATTGATGCACCTCCACTGAACAATGGAAAGAGGAATGTTCATTTTTCTAAACCCTTCTCTTTATGGTTGCTTCTATATTTCTTGTGCCCAGGCAAACTTGATCAGAACAGCTGCAACAAATTATTTGCTGGACTCTGGTATTCAGTGGGGTGCAGCGCCACCAGTAAAAGTAAGTAGCAAGCTCACTCTAACCTAATAAACTGTGACTTTCTTGTTTCTTTACAAGAATTACTGAAAAGAACATTTTAGCCTCTTCTCTGAAGAAAAAGATAACTAAACCTTTCCTTCAGGGCATACGAGATGCTGCTGTTGAGCTTTTACACACTCTGGTTGCTGTCCATGCAGAGGTATTACCATTGCTTCATTGTACCAAGAGAGTTAGACGTTCGAATTTCTGTAACAATTTCTTCTAAACATCACACTTGAGACTGTTAATCTTATTCTGAGTATTATACTATAATTGCAGGTATTTGCGGGTGCCAAACCACTCCTGGGAAAAATTCTTGGCACTTTGGTCGAAGGTCTGATCGATACTTTTCTCAGTCTTCTAGAAGAAAATAGATCCGACGCCATGAGCTCAATCGATGGAAATGGATTCTGCCAACTGATGCTTGAGGTAAACATTTTACTCTTCTCAGCTTTATTTGGCGAGTGGGTTAAAAGTTAAACTAGTTATGATGCTTATTCGTTTTTTCACAAACTGATGATGCAGCTTGAGTATTTCGAGAAAATACTGAATCCATATTTTACGGATGATGCAACGGAATCTCTAAAGTCTCTGCAAGGAGCTGTGTTAGAGAAAGCTATAGAGAGCATCAGCGAGACAGTCGAAAACAACCCGGGAGGGCATCAGCGGAAACCAACACGTGGCAGCGAAGATGCAATTTCAGAAGACAAACAATCATCTGTATCTCCAGATGATCTTCTTGTAAGACTATTTCTCCTTAACCACCACTTGAAATATACTATCTTCAAAGCTAAATCGGATTGTTTGATTTGTCCTGCTTTAGGCACTTGCGCAGCAATGCACAAGTGAAATGCTTCAGTTGGAGCTAGAGAAGACCCGTTTGAACAGTGCGTGTTTTGCTGAGACTACCCCGTTAGATCCTATGCCGCCAGTAGCCACAACTGCTTACTCATCTTCGAGAGCATCAATGGATTCTCCGAGCAGAAACTATAGAGAGCCCCAGTCAATGGGTTCTCCGGTTCAAGCCAGACCCAGACGAAGATAAGACTTCTCTATATCCTCTCTGCATTGCTCCATTATTACTATGATCGAATCGAGTTGATGGTCATGACAAGCTCTCTCTCTCGATATAAGGTCTTTATATCTTTATTCGGTTCCCAACTTTTGATCTCAATCTATTCGTTCTAATTGATTGATTATACATCATTACTCGTTTTTCAGTGTAAATTTACAATCACATCATATTTTTCTTGAAATTGATCACAGTTTTTACTGGTTTGGTTTGTTCAAAATGTCTTTCCTGGATTACATATGTAAACAGCGTTCGAAATAAATGAATTTGAGAAATATCATAAAATGACAAGAGAGTCGACTATACGAAGTATGTTACATCACCTCTATTATAACGAAGTGGCTGTTAACAGGATTCGAAAACAACGATGTCTTCGCTACATTCGGTTCACATATGTATGACTAAAAATAAATGAGACAGAAAAACAAAAACACCAACATCACCTCCATCTCCTCTCACGAACTAAAAACACACAATTACAAATCAAAAGCTAAGTAATCAGAAAAAGCGTTTTTACTAGCTCCAGATTTGTCAACTCAGATAAAAAAAAAAACACAGAAGACCATTCGATTTCAACTCAGGTCGTCCTCAAAGGCGGGGACACCAATATTACTCCATCTCCTCTCACGAATAGAAACGGAACCGTTCGCTTTGTTGTCTGGCAAATGTAGTAAGTTTTAGCAGGAAGAACATATAATGATTGTACAGTTAATAATATCAACACATTGAGCAAAGTAGACTACTCTAATCATAAGCTTAAAAACATCACATTTGGATCGCTGAAACAAAAATCAAGTTTGAGAAAGTAAACAGAATTTGCTATATAGCTAATGAACACTCTATGTAACCAGCACTATGACTTGTACATGAGTCGAGACCAGCTTTCAAACTAAAACATAGGCAATAATACGTTATCTAATTACTAAACCCTTGATCATACCATCCACAAGCTTAGCAGATTAAATAACTATTGTTTTGTGTTTAGATAACTACATACCCGAACAATCTCTTCATATGTCTCGTCGTCGATTTCTACTGTCGTAATAACCTCTTCAACATCACCCAGAATCATATTCAAATGCTGATCAAAAGCCTGTAAAAACAAACATAAAAGCACATCAAATTGAGCGACTACAAGATTCACTTATTTCATCGAAAATGAGGCTACTACGTCAAGTAGCTCGCAAGGCTTTCAAAATTGAAACTCAACAAAAAAACAATCGGTCAAAATTCAACATGAAACAGTGAAAGCATAAAACCACAGCTAAAATCGAAAGCAAGATTGAATCTGGGATCCAAGTAGAAAACGTACGTGAAGCTTGCCGCGGAGTTCACGGTCAGATCGGAGCTTAACATAGATTCTCTCTTCGATACTTAAGCGAATCAGATCTAATGGCTCCCTAACGGTGGCGTCTTCTTCGACGGACATTCTGATGAAAACTTCTCGGAGGGTTTTGAAATTGCGAAGAAGAATACTCGCCCCCTCGCCGATGTATGTATGCCTCTGATTTCTATAAAAATTGAAACTAAGATCTTACGATTCAGCCTTTTAAGATGTTTTGGGCTCACATATCGGCCCAATAATACAAAGATTTGATTAGGTACGTCAGCTATTAACATAATGGGTTCCACAATTTAACAATATACAGGAGTTTTGCAAACTATACATTTACAGATTTAAAGACATATAGATTACTTCAATAAAATGTCAAAAAAAAAGTTACTTCAATAAAAGTTACACTTTTTGCGAAAACCTTACATCACTAGGAACACAATATAATCAAATTGTTCTTTCTCTTTTTTTTTTTTAAGTCTAATAAAGTTATCTAAAGATAATAAACATTTTTATACCAAAACAAAAATCATCTATGCAAAGAATCTAGAAGATTAAAAAAAAGTTTCACCCATGATCAAAATTCAAGAATTCACTCGGGTGGTGAAGGAGGGCCTAGCGCCTAATCGAATAATCGGAGATTATACATGGATTAATCGAGGATTTGTTTTAGGGTTATTTTAATATTTTAAAAATATATTAGTCCATTACAATTAAATTTTTATATAATTTGTTTTCATAATTACAGTAAACACATGAAACCATATTTTTAAGACATAATTTTATGATTTTTATTAAAATTTTGAATAAAAGTTATTGTAGAGCATCACAAACTCTCAATCTAAATACCTAAATAATAATAAAAAAATTGTTTTATACTTACAACCTAACAATAATTGGGATATGCAAAATTATGCGGGTTGTAATCAGATTAGACGAAAATAATCAGATTAGATAGAAAATAATCGGATAACTGATTTTTTTTAATGATTAGTCATAGTGGTGGATAAGCTAAGTGGGAATAATTGGAGCTAGTTTTAGAAGAAGGCCCATGATAGTGGATTTAAACTAATACCAAGTCGGCAAGTCCAATCCAAAGGTATCAATTTGTCATTTCAATATAGTAAATTTATCTGACGACAAAAAATAATATATATATATAAATTTATATTGAAATGGCAAAAAAGGAGTAAATTTATAATATAATAATAATAGTGGGGGTGCTAAATAAAAAAAATAAAATGTGCGAGAAGTTTGGGGTGAAAAGAAAATAAGTTTACAGAAAAGATCAGAGCTTTTTGGCATCCACCTGTACACAGACAGACATGTTTTAGAGAGAGAAACCCTGAAGAAGCTGACCGGAGAAGACGAAGCAACTTCGAACTTTTGTTTGTGAGTTTTTTTCTTCCTCACTCATTTCTCATTTTCAGCTAAAGTTTTGATCTTTAATTTCCCCAGATCCAGTACTGAGTTTTTTTTTTCTGGGGATTTTATTTTATTTTAAGGTTTATGCTTTTCAAATCTAAATCTTCGGATTTCTCTGGAAAATTTCGTTACTTTAGAGATCACTTAACTCTCTTCGATTCTCAGATTTCTCTGATGGTTTTTTTTTAATCACATAGGAAGGGATCTGGGAAAAAAAAAAATGGAAGGGAATTTTCAAGGAGGTGTGGTTCGTAGTGGAGCTTCTTCTTATGGAGGATTTGATTTACAAGGATCTATGAGAGTTCATCATCAAGACTCTATGAATCAGCATCGTCACAATCCAAATTCTCGACCACTTCATGAAGGTCTTCCCTTTACTATGGTTACAGGTCAAACCTGTGATCATCAAAACATGTCAATGACTGAGCAACATAAAGGTGAAAAAGAGAAGCACTCAGTTAGTGAAGATGATGAGCCAAGTTTCACTGAGGAAGGTGGTGATGGTCACAATGAAGCTAACAACAAATCAACTAAAGGATCTCCATGGCAACGAGTTAAGTGGACTGATAAGATGGTGAAGTTGTTGATTACTGCTGTGTCTTATATAGGCGATGATTCGACTATGGATAGTGGTAGTAGAAGAAAGTTTGCTGTTTTGCAGAAGAAAGGGAAGTGGAAATCTGTTTCTAAGGTTATGGCTGAGAGGGGTTATCATGTTTCGCCTCAGCAATGTGAAGATAAGTTTAATGATTTGAATAAGCGGTATAAGAAGCTTAATGATATGCTTGGTAGAGGAACTTCTTGTCAAGTTGTTGAAAATCCCGCGCTTTTAGATTCGATTGGATATTTGAATGATAAAGAGAAGGATGATGTTCGGAAAATCATGAGTTCCAAACATCTTTTCTATGAAGAGATGTGTTCGTATCATAATGGAAACAGATTGCATTTGCCTCATGACTTGGCTTTGCAGCGTTCTCTACAGTTGGCACTTAGAAGCAGAGATGATCATGATAATGATGATGCTAGGAAACATCAAATGGAGGATCTTGATGATGAGGATCATGATGGAGAAGGTGATGATCATGATGAGTATGAGGACCAGCATTATTCACATGGGGATTGTAGGGGAATTCATTATGGAGGTGGTGGTTTAGGTGGTGGTCCTTTGAAGAAGATAAGACAAAGCCATAGCAATGAAGATGCTGACCATCCAAGTCATGTGAATTCTCTGGAATGCAATAAAGGCGCTTTACCTCAAATGCCGTTTTCTCAAGCAGATGTGAATCAAGGTGGGGCAGAGAGTGGGAGATCAGCTTCAGTGCAGAAGCAGTGGATGGAGTCTCGGACTCTCCAGTTAGAAGAGCAGAAGTTTCAGATCCAAGTTGAATTGCTGGAATTGGAGAAACAGAGATTCAGGTGGGAGAGGTTTAGTAAGAAAAGAGATCAAGAACTCGAAAGAATGAAGATGGAGAATGAAAGGATGAAAATTGAGAACGATCGAATGGGATTAGAGTTGAAACAAAGGGAATTGGGTATTGAATTATAACAGAATCGGCTTCACTTCGCTTGATTGGTATATAGCTTTGCTAAATGAAGATTCGTTTCAGCTCTTGTAAGCTTGCTTTAATCGAGATGATCTCGAGACTTTGATGTGAGAGATCATTATGGTTGCATCATTGATGATGGTTGAGAATGTAGTGAGAAAGGAGTGGTTGATATAAGCAGCTCTCTAAGGCTTGAAGTAATTATCTGGTTAAGGTTATTTTTCGTCATTCTACTGTATTATTTTTGACATCTTAATCCAAGTTTCAGGGGTGTGTAACAAATGTCTCATATTAAGGTAGTTTGAAAATGAGGTATGGTTAACTATTTGCTTCTAAAAGGATTGGTTTTTCCATATGGAATTTTAATATAATTTTGATCTACGTCAAAAGAAAGAAGCTTCTAAATTGTGATCTACAAGTTTTCCCTTTTATACTTGTGAGTTATGACCAAAGTATTAAATTATTTTGATTCATTTGTCCAAGGAGTATAAACTGCGTGTGTCCCAAGATATGGGTGTGGTTTTTTGCCTTTAACTTGGTTGGAAGATTCTATGTTAAATTTGTCTGAAGAATCTTGAAGCCAAATTTGGAGGTTTCTTTCAGTTTGACCTACATGTTCTTCTTTATCTCTTTAATGATGAGTGTAAAGATGTTTCTGACTTAAAAGCCTGTTGTGTTTGCCTGCTTTGCTTTTGGTCCATCTCATACTTGCTTCTCTTTTCTGTTTTTTTTTTTATCTTTCTTTTTCCCTTTTTTATAAGGTAAAGTAGTGAGAATCTTGTTTCCTTTCTATATATTGATTCAAATTAGAGTTTTCCGGAGAATGATTACTAAAAAGAAGCATTTAAAACAAACTCTACTTTGTGGTCTGCAGGTTCTGTGTAAGCTTCTTGGCTCCCTGCTTCATAGAACTTTGAAAAAACAAAATCATTTTGAGATTGATATAACAGTAAAAACAGGTAACTCTGGCTTGGTAAGTTGTCAAAGGAAGAGGAGAGATGAACAAAGACTCAACAGATAAAATTGTCCACTAGTCATTTTTTCTACTGTCATAAACTTACTCTATAGTATTAAAAGCATCTTCTGGTCATAATCTTACCTTTTTCTTGCCATTGGAAGATTTCTTGTAGCCAACCACCAATTGTTTATGTTCTCTGAATCCTTAAGAAAAGAGAGAAAATAAACTAACAGCGATAGAATTTTATATGAGAAAAGAATATAAAGCACACTACCTTGAATAACTGAGGAAGGCATGAAGACAGCAACTAATGATTATGAGACAAGGGCAAAAACGCACCAGAAGAAACGAGTATGTAATCCAAACAACACCTACATTGCGTTTGGTTTGATTGATATGTTCCAAAGACTGAGCTCAGCGTTTGGTCTGTTATGTTCTCAGAGTTTGATCAAAAGTAATCAGAGCTTGTTGTTGAAAATACTCAACTTGAGGAGAGCTCAAATGATTGTGCAATATTCTTTTTTAACTGTCAAATGGGATAATATTCTATAATATCTAAAGCACATCGTCACATTCTTACCTTTTCTTCCCGTTTGAAGATTCCTTTGTAACCAACCACCAACCGTTGTGTCCTTGAATCCTTATACTGAAGAATAAAATTAACTGTTAGGCGTAAGCAAGGGAAAAGTAATAACAGCGAGAGTATATTATATGGGCATATAAAGCACAGTTGAGATCCCCTCTTGCATTATACTGACACTGTCCTCCCTTGACCTATAACTCAAAGTAGAAAATGTCTTGACTCTTGAGAATGTGGTTGGACATGGATTAATGATTATAATAGTGTAGATTCCTGGGAATGAGTCTGCAAAGGAAGAAAAATATCACAAGAGTTGAGTTTGCTTTGTTCCTATAAAAAGCCTCGAAGAGATGTGAGAAAAGAAGAAGAAAAAGTTTGGAGAGCTTAACCCAAAAAGAAAAAAAAAAGTTTGGAAGCAAGATAAAGGGAAAAAATGGGAATGGGTCTCGGAAGAAGATAAACGGATGATTTGAAGAGCCTTGCTTTATTTATATATATAAGAAGCGTCAAAGAGATAGAGAGAAAAACTCATAAAGGAACAAAGTTTGGAGAGAAAGAAACAAAGAAGATGAAGTTGCAGGGTGTGTTCCTGGTGGCTCTTTTCTGCCTTTCTTATACACAGCTGGTCAAGGGCCAATCCTTGCCAGGTTGCCAAACAAGATGTGGCAACGTCACGATTGAGTACCCTTTCGGCACTTCTCCAGGTTGTTACTATACTGAAGATCCTAGTTTCAATCTCACCTGTAACGAGGCAGAGAAGCTACTCTTTGGCAACGTTCCAGTCATCAACATTTCTCACAACGGCGAGCTACGCGTCTTGATTAATAGATCATACATTTGCGATACCCAAGGAAATTTGCCTTATTGGGAGTACCACACTTTTTTTCTGCGTAATTTAACTCTCTCCAACAAAAACATGTTTACTGCAGTAGGTTGCGACACTTACGCATTTCTGAGAACTTATGGAGTTGGAAACTACTCATCTGGATGTATGTCAGTATGCGATTCTCCTCCGGAGCCTAATGGAGAATGTTCTGGTAAAGGTTGCTGCCAGACTTCTGTGCCTAGAGGGAGCCAGCACTTCAGAGTCAGACCATATAGCTTTAACAACCACTCTTCTGTGTATAGCTATAATAATTGCAGCTATGCCTTTCTCGTCGAAAATGGTTCATTTACTTTCGATGCGGTGAAGGACCTTAAGAATCTGCAAAATGTCACAGAGTTTCATGTGGTATTTGATTGGTCTATTGGAAGCCAGACATGCGAGCAAGTGGTTGGGAACAAGAGGATATGCGGAGGGAACAGCACATGTTTTAACTCTACTAGTGGAAACGGGTATAACTGCAAATGTTCTGATGGTTTTGATGGGAATCCATACCTTTCAGACGGTTGCCAAGGTACTTCATCTTATATTTTTTTCTCTTTTTTTCTTTAGTGTTAATTTGTTTCCTCATATATTTATTGTTGCATCTTGCCTTCTTTTTCCTTGGGCCAGACATCGACGAGTGTACTAGCCATAGACATAACTGTTCGGATCCCAAAACATGTAGAAACAAGGTTGGAGGCTTCGAATGTCAGTGTCCATCTGGATATGGTTTAAATACCACCACTATGAGCTGCGCAGTTATCGTCACCCAAAATCCGAAAAATCCGAAACACTTAGAATGGACTACAACTCTACTTGGTAAGCTCTATCTACTCGTTTTAGATTCTATGTTTCCTGAAACAACTCAGCTCTAATCCCTTCTCTTTGTCTGTGATGCGATCAGGAACCACCATCGGGTTCTTGATCATCCTGCTTTGTGTTGGCTATATACAACAGAGGATGAAGCACCGGAAGGATACCAAACTCCGACATCAATTTTTCGAACAAAACGGCGGTGTCATGTTGAGAGAGCGACTCTCAGGAGCAGGGTCATCAAATGTTGACGTCAAAATCTTTACTGAGGAAGGCATGAAAACAGCAACTAATGGTTATGACAAGAGCAGAATCTTGGGTGAGGGAGGTCAAGGAACAGTCTACAAAGGGATATTGCCAGACAACTCCATAGTTGCCATTAAGAAGGCTCGCCTTGGAGACTGTAGCCAAGTAGAGCAATTCATCAACGAGGTGCTTTTGCTTTCACAAATCAATCACAGGAATGTGGTCAAGCTCTTGGGCTGCTGTCTAGAGACTGAAATTCCCTTGTTGGTCTATGAGTTCATTACCAATGGAACCCTTTACGATCACTTGCACGGTTCCATGTTTGATTCTTCTCTTACATGGGAACGTCGTCTGAGGATAGCAGTAGAAATCGCTGGAACTCTCGCATATCTTCACTCCTCTGCTTCTATTCCGATCATCCACCGGGATATCAAGACTGCCAACATTCTCTTGGATGAAAACTTAACTGCAAAAGTAGCGGACTTTGGTGCTTCAAGGCTGATACCAACGGATAAAGAGCAGCTCACAACTATGGTGCAAGGCACTCTAGGTTACTTAGACCCTGAGTACTACAACTCAGGTTTGCTAAATGAAAAAAGTGATGTCTATAGCTTTGGAGTAGTCCTAATGGAACTGCTCTCAGGTCAAAAGGCTATATGCTTTGAACGGCCACCATACTCAAAACATTTAGTGAGTTACTTTGCATCTGCTAGGAAAGAGAACAGGTTGGATGAGATTATTGACGGGAAAGTGTTGAATGCTGATACTCACAAAGAGATTCAAGAAGTGGCCAAAGTTGCTGTATGGTGTACAAGATTGACTGGGGATGAAAGGCCAAGGATGAAAGAAGTAGCTGCAGAGCTAGAGGCCTTGAGAGACATAAAGAACAAACATGGGAAGTTGGATCAGTTTCCTGAGCCCGAGGAAATTAAGCAGTTGCCAGGTGGTCACATATTCTCTGCGCAAGGCGATACCAACAGCAGTGATACCAAAAGCAGTGATTATGACAGCATCAAGAATGTACCAAAGCTGGACATTGAATCTGGCCGCTGATATTTCAGTCCACCTCTCACTAAATGCTTTGACCATGTCCATAGGCCACATTGTGTTTGTTAAGTTGTTTTCTTATTCTCCTCTTTCTCCTCCAAAACATGTAAAAAGCTGTGTATGAAAACATGATCTAAAATAAAACTGTGTGGATTGAAATCATCAAGCATTGTGCCTCTATTAAAAAAAAATTAGGTGTTGAGCCAGTTTAAGAATGAGGTGTTGAATAGTCTTCCACATGGAAACTTAATTTATTTTCAATTATGTCAAATGAAAGAGACTCCTAAACTGTGATTAACCTTTTGAAACTAAAACATCTTCCCATTTTTATTTTCTATTGGACTTGGAACAGAGAACCTTCCGCAGTTTCATACTTTAGAGTTGATTTTTTCTGAAGAATCTTGAAGTCGAACTCGAAACTAGAAAGGTTTCTTTCAGTTCGAAGTCACGTGTTCTTCTTTTATGACATGAATTTAAAGATGTTTCTGACTAAAACCTTGCTGTGTTTGCCTGCTTTTGTTCCATCTCATGCTGGATCAGTCTGACCCTGCCAAGGTAGGAATCATATATCCACACTCTGCATTTCAAGCTTTCACCAACACCAAATTGACTTGAAAACAATCAAACAACCAACTAAAGTAAACATCAAAAGAAAACAGAGCATGTTATGTTTAGGAAACAAGTCTCCTGAGGTGCCTTAATAGTAAATCCAGATTTGAATCCTGTTATCCACATACATTTTAAAAAACCATTTTGATGTGATAATCAAATTTTTAAAAAGATAATTTTGACAAAGACTCAAGTTGACTAGAGCTCAAATGGTTATTTATTTATTGTCAAATGGGTTTTCTACTTTTCTATTCTTTATTATCTTAAAGCAATTCGTCAGAAGCATACCTATTCTTCCCATTTGGTGATTCCTTGTAATTACCAACTGTTTATGGTATTTGTATCTTTCGAAAAAAGAAAAAAAAAATTGTTAAATGGAAGCAAACGTAGACGTTGGGATATATTACACTGACATGGACATCGCTTGACCAAACATTAAAGTAGAAAATGTCTTGGCTGTGTAATTGGACAATGGATATACTACTTTAAGAAGCAAAGTAAAGGGGGAAATGGTAATGGGTCTCCGAAGAAGGTAAACGGATGATCTGAATAGCCCTGCCTTTTTTTCTTATAAGTAGCGTCAGAGAGATGAGAGAAAAAACTCAAAGAAATACAAGTCTGGAGTGAAAGAAACAAAGAAGATGAAGGTGGAGGAGGGTCTGATTATGTTGGCTATTTACTTTTCTCTTGCATATACGCAACTGGTCAAGGGGCAATCGTTGCAAGGTTGCCCAAAGAGATGTGGCAACGTCACGATTGAGTACCCTTTCGGCACTTCTCCAGGTTGTTACTATGCCGAAGATCCTAGTTTCAATCTCACCTGTAACGAGGAGAAGAAGCTATTATTTAAGGGCGGTTTTGAAGTGGTCAACATTTCTCACAGCAGCCAGCTACGCATCCTGTTTCCTGCATCCTATGTTTGCTTCAACAGCAGAGGAGATTTTGCTGATGGCAGTTTCTACTATGGTGATCTGAGTAATTTAACTCTCTCCAACAACAACATGCTTACTGCAGTAGGCTGTAACACGTACGCTTTTATGACCTCTAACGGAACTCTAACAAACTCAATTGGATGCCTGTCAGCATGCGATGCTCGTCCCCAAGCAAAAAATGGAGAATGTAACGGTGAAGGTTGCTGCCAGAACCCTGTACCTGCAGGGAACAGTTGGTACATAGTCAGATTATATCGCTTTAGCAACGACACGTCCATGCCACCTGGCTTTGATAGTCCTTGCATCTACGCCTTTCTCGCTGAAAATGGCACGTTTAAGTACAGTGCTACCGAAGATTATTCCTATCTGCAGGATAAGAGTCTGGGGCTTCCTGTGGTATTTGATTGGTCTATAAGAGGAGAGAAATGCGGGCAATGCGGTTCGAATAGCAAATGTTTCAGTTCTGCTACCGGAATCGGGTATATATGCAAATGCAATGGCGGTTACCAGGGGAATCCATATCTTCTATACGGTTGCCAAGGTAACTTCAACTTGCTATCTTTTTATCACTTCTTTTAACTGTTTTCCTGTTACATTTCTCGTTGAATCTTCTGCTCTTTTTCCTTGGGCCAGACATCGATGAATGTAATGATCCTATCTATAAACATAACTGTTCGGGTTCCAGCACCTGTAAAAACAAGGTGGGAGACTTCCTTTGTAATTGCCCATCTGGTTACGACTTAAATCCCACCAGAAATGACTGCACGCCTAAAGAAAGGCCAAAATACTTTGAATGGACTCAAATTTTTCTTGGTAAGCTCCTCCCTTGTTCTGTATTCTTTCTTTTCTGAAACAACTCACTTTAATTTTCTCTGTGTTATGTGACCAGGAACCACCATTGGTTTCTTGGTCATCCTGCTTAGCGTTAGCTGTATACAACAGAGAATGAAGCACCGGAAAGACACACAGCTCCGACAAAAATTCTTCGAGCAAAATGGCGGTGGCATGTTGATACATCGACTCTCAGGAGCAGGGCCGTCAAATATTGATGTCAAAATCTTTACTGAGGAAGGCATGAAGGAAGCAACTAATGGTTATGACGATAGCAGAATCCTAGGTCAGGGAGGCCAAGGAACAGTCTACAAAGGGATATTGCCTGACGAATCCATAGTTGCCATAAAGAAGGCTAGGCTTGGAGACAATAGCCAAGTAGAGCAGTTCATCAACGAAGTGCTCGTGCTTTCACAAATCAACCACAGGAACGTGGTCAAGCTCTTGGGCTGTTGTCTAGAGACTGAAGTTCCTTTGTTGGTGTATGAGTTCATTACCAGTGGCACCCTTTTCGATCACTTGCACAGTTCCATGTTTAATTCTTCTCTAACATGGGAACACCGTCTGAGGATAGCAGTAGAAATCGCTGGAACTCTAGCATATCTTCATTCCTCTGCTTCAATTCCAATCATCCACCGCGATGTCAAGACTGCTAATATTCTCCTGGATGAAAACTTAACTGCAAAAGTAGCTGATTTTGGTGCTTCAAGGCTGATACCGATGGATAAAGAGCAGCTCACAACAATGGTGCAAGGCACTCTCGGCTACCTAGACCCAGAGTATTACAACACAGGGTTGCTAAACGAAAAGAGCGATGTTTATAGCTTTGGGGTAGTCCTCATGGAACTTCTCTCAGGTGAAAAGGCATTGTGCTTTGAACGGCCACAACAGTCAAAACATGTGGTGAGTTACTTTGCTTCTGCCATGAAAGAGAATAGGTTGCATGAGATTATCGACGGCCAAGTGATGAACGAGTATAATCAGAGGGAGATAAAGGAAGCTGCAAGAATTGCTCTTGAGTGTACAAGAGTGACGGGAGAGGAAAGGCCAAGGATGAAAGAAGTAGCTGCAGAGCTTGAGGCCTTGAGAGTCACAAAAACCAAACATAAGTGGTCAGATGAGTATCCTGAGCCAAAGGAGATTGAGCACTTACTCGGTGCTGAAATCTTATCAGCACAAGGCGAAACGAGTAGCATTGGATACGACAGCATCAAGAATGCAAGAATATTGGACATTGAAGCTGGCCGCTGATCATTCCATGCATACAACTCTCGCTAAATGACTTGACTGTTGGCCAAATTCCGTTTGATCTGATCAGGTTGTTTCTCTCCTCCTTGTCATCCTTTTTACCATTTAAAACCAGATAATCAAACAAAACATCAAAAACATTTGTGCTTGAGATACTCTTGTTTTGTCAAATCATCTATCATTGTGTTTATAATTTCACTTAATTGACGTTCTACAATTCGCTATCAGATTTGGTAATAGAAATGTTAAAGTTCCAAACTCATGAATCTGAACATCAGTATTTATGATATATCAACGAAGAACAACTCAATAAGAGAAACTAAAATTTAAAGAAAGTATCAAAGGAAAACAGAGAGAATGTTATGCTGAAAGACCTGTTTGCTAGATTTTTCAAAGGAAGACAATGTTCCGCTGTCTCGTTGGTAAAACAGAGCATAGGTCTTCAGGGTAAGAGACGGAAGAAGATCCATGATCATGAATTGTTTTTCCATAAAGCTTAGGTCTTTGTTTAAATCTACAAGAAAGGTGAAACTATGCTTCTTTTCCCTCGCCTCTTCAGCTCGTTTTTGCAATCTCGCATCAGCACAGAATCATACTCCGACAGTTCCAGCCAATCCATCTACATTTTACCAAAAGACCTAGTCAGCACTAACCTCGACCTTGAAAGCTTGAGAGTCACTCAAAACGACTACTTAATTGTTATGCGACATTTCAGTATCCGATTTGGTATATGAGAATTTAGAACTTGTTACCCAAAACTCAGAATTCATGAATGAATCGTTATGGTAACAAAAGAAACTCTAAAATCTAAAGAAAGCATCAAAAGAAAACAGAGCTCACAAACCTGATTCTTCTTCAATTCTTCTATGAAGATACATAGGAGGATTCATGAGCTTGATTCGTGTTCTCACACTGCTTATATCTTTTTCTAAATCGATCAGAAACATGGAAAGCTTCTTCTTTTCTCTCTCTCGCATCTTTGGCCAGTTTCAAAAGTCTCGCACCGGAAACCGCCGTACACATACTCCGGTACAGTATCATACTCCCGGAATATCAGCTCACTACTCGAATCAGAGATTTAGATTTTAAAAGACAATCTTACCCTCATACCCTTATTACCTTATCCAAATGAACAAAATAGCATAATTGAATTTTAGAAAATATAAGGGTATGACCGTCATTTCGTTTTGAGCCTCTAATTCCAAAAACTCTCCTAAGCTTTTAGATATCACATATCCATCCTCCATTGCTTTTTTTTTTTTTTTTTTTTTTTTGTACTGCTCGATTTTTGTGTGTGTTGTAACAACACTGTTGTTGTATGCATTTAGATTTGAATAAGAGCTTATATGTATAGTTCAGAGTTTTTTTGTCACGTAATGTACAAATAATTGTTATGCTTCAAAGATTCTTTGTCACATTGTGTTACTTTCCTAGAATCTTAGGGATGATAGATTGGTATTTCGTCTGATTATCAAGTGTGGTAACACTCCTTAATCAATTTAAGCCTATACAAGCATAATATATACATTTTATCTAGGATTTCTTTTTCTTTAAAATTAGCAACAAGAGAAAAACAGAGCATATTGTGATCAGGAGCCTTATTTGACAAATAAATTATTTTGACGTGGAAATTCCTGTTAAGAAGGAGATGAACATTTCCTGGTGATTTCAAGAAAAAGAAGACCAATGTCCATTAAATCTGAATATCTTTCTTATTGGACATTGAAGCTGGCCGCTGATAATTCCATCCAACTCTCTCATGTACGGGACTGCTGGCCACATTCTTTACAATCTGATAGTGTTTCTTCTATCCTCATCCTTAACATTTAAACCAATTAATAATAAATGATTGTCAAAATCTTTGTGTTTGAGAGATTCTTGATCGGTCAAATCATTAATCATTGTGTTTATAACTCTCTTTAACTGGTATTCTACACTTTGGTATCGGATATGGTAATAGAAAATGTAGTGTTCTTGTTCAAAGTTTTGAATTCATGAAAAGTGCATTACTGTATGTTCAACAAATTCACAACTCACAAAATAATGAAAAGTGCATTATTGTATCTTCCGTTTGTCAACTTTCGTGATTGTTCTATGCTTTTAGATGTATATGAATCGGAATATATAAAAAGCAATATGTCGCAATGAGATAAAACAACTACATAGTAAAGTAACACCATGTTTTTCTTTGAAAAAACATCAAAATATATTAGAGCTTGTTGTGATCAGGAGCCTTATTCCTACATCTTTACTATAAACTATAAGGCAATCATCGTATTTGAAAAATATAATATCATTTTAAGGTGAAAATAACTGTTAAGAAAAATAGTAATGTCAAGGGAAGAAGAAAAGACAATGACTGAAGTTGACTAAGAGGAAGTTCAAATGTCCACTACTCTTTTTTTTTTTTTACTTATGAGACAGACACAAGAGGTAGTTAATTATTCCTCCTTGAAAATCTATCATCAACATACTAAAAAAAAAATTTTTTTTTTTTTTTTCTGTTAGACTTGGATCCAGAGAACCTTATGCAGTTTATACTTAAGACAATATCTCCTATACTTGACAAGGAATCAGACAGTGTCCCAAACAGTGAACTCAATAGATGAAGAGAGGACATAGAAAAGTTGACGAAGAGGGATATCAAAATTTAAAATGGTTGACCAATGTCCACTACTCTTTTTTTTATTGTCAAATGGTTTTCCGTTCAATAATTATATCTTACACATAGTCTGAATAATAGTATAATTTAATAACCATTTACACATTTGAAGATTACTTGCAACTACCAATCGTCGTGTTCTTTGAGTCCTACAAAAAGAAGAGTCACTGTTAAACGGAAGCAAACGCAGACGTTGGGATATAATATGGGAATATGGACATACTTGAACGTCCTCCTTGCATTTTCAATGACATGGTCTTGTCTCTGTAGTTGGATTATATTATTGCAGATTTTTATACAATGTATGGAAAAATGAGAACGGGTCTCTGCTAAAACCAGTCAAGAGAATAACATCTTAAGACTGGGATTTTTTTCTATAAGAAGAAGCCTCAAAGAGATGGGAGAAAAATCAAAAGAGAAACAAAGTTAGAAACGAAGAAATTTAAAAAGAAAAAGAAAAAAAAAGACAGAGAGATAGAGAGAATGAAGGTGAAGGTGCACGAGGGTCTGTTCTTGGTGGCTATTTTGTCCCTTGTGTATACACAGCTGGTCAAGGGCCAATCCTTGCCAGGTTGCCAAACAAGATGTGGCAATGTCACAATAGAGTACCCTTTCGGCACTTCTCCAGGTTGTTACTATACTGAAGATGATAGTTTCTATCTCACCTGTAACGAGGCAGAGAAGCTACTCTTTGGCAACATTCCAGTCATCAACATTTCTCACAACGGCGAGCTACGCGTCTTGGTTAACAATTCCTTCACTTGCTACAATAACCAAGGAAATTCTACTGGTTGGGAGTACCACACTATCACGCTGAATAATTTAACTCTCTCCAACAAAAACATGTTTACTGCAGTAGGTTGCGACACTTACGCATTTCTGAGAACTTATGGAGTTGGAAACTACTCATCTGGATGTATGTCAGTATGCGATTCTCCTCCGGAGCCTAATGGAGAATGTTCTGGTAAAGGTTGCTGCCAGACTTCTGTGCCTAGAGGGAGCCAGCACTTCAGAGTCAGACCATATAGTTTTGACAACCACTCTTCTGTGCATAGCTATAATAATTGCAGCTATGCCTTTCTCGTCGAAATTGGTGCATTTACTTTCGATGCGGTGGAAGACCTTAAGAATCTGCGAAATGTCACAGAGTTTCCTGTGGTATTTGATTGGTCTATTGGAAACCAGACATGCGAGCAAGTGGTTGGGAACAAGAGCATATGCGGTGCAAATAGCGAATGTTTTAACTCTATTCGTGGAAACGGGTATATCTGCAAATGTTTTGATGGTTTTGATGGGAATCCATACCTTTCAGACGGTTGCCAAGGTACTTCATCTTATATTTTTCTCTCTTTTTTCTTTAGTGTTAATTTGTTTCCTCATATATTTATTGTTGCATCTTGCCTTCTTTTTCCTTGGGCCAGACATCGACGAGTGTACTAGTAAGTCTAGTATTAGACATAACTGTTCGGATCCCAAAACATGTAGAAACAAGGTTGGAGACTTCGAATGTCAGTGTCCATCTGGATATGGTTTAAATACCACCACTATGAGCTGCGCATTTATCGACACCCAAAATCCGAAATACTTAGGATGGACTACAACTCTACTTGGTAAGCTCTATCTACTCGTTTTAGATTCTATGTTTCCTGAAACAACTCAGCTCTAATCCCTTCTCTTTGTCTGTGATGCGATCAGGAACCACCATCGGGTTCTTGATCATCCTGCTTTGTGTTGGCTATATACAACAGAGGATGAAGCACCGGAAGGACACCAAGCTCCGACAACAATTCTTCGAGCTAAATGGTGGCGGCATGCTGATAGAGAGACTTTCAGGAGCAGGGCCATCAAATGTAGTCAAAATATTTAATGAAGAATCCATGAAGACAGCAACTAATGGTTATGACAAGAGCAGAATCTTGGGTGAGGGAGGCCAAGGAACAGTCTACAAAGGGATATTGCCAGACAACTCCATAGTTGCCATCAAGAAGGCTCGCCTTGGAGACTGTAGCCAAGTAGAGCAGTTCA